>PVJO010006496.1:0-88938 GCA_004026905.1 Hystrix cristata
GGGAAGGGGGGAAGAGGGGGAAAAACCAAGATGTATCATGTACAGGTACAAAATAACCATGTTGATTATGATCATTATGTATGCAATGTACCAATACATGTTCTTGGTAAAAAATAATAAAAAAATTAAAAAAAAAAAAGAGCAAGAGAAAGAGGCTTTGATCATAGCTCGATTTGAAAATTCTTTTGTGTGGCTGAAATTGGGGGAGTGGTCTCTAAGGGACACAATCTGATCCTGATCTGTGTAACACGTTCTCTGCCAGCTGCACCCTGCTGAACAAATAGCTGTATGAGCATGATAAGGGAGATACTGCAGTATGTCTTCCCGTATTGGTGAGCTTTTACCAAGAGCTAGAAGCGAAGCAATCAACAAAGACAAGATTTCAATAAAGAAAACTCTAGCACTGAATTGTGTTGGAAGACCTGTAAAACCAAGTGCTTAGCTTTGTCCTCCAGACCCCAAAATACTTTGTATTTGTGTGTATTATATTCTTATCCACAAACTGACAAATCCCTTACTTTTCCAAGTACGCCATTAAAAATACACACATCCATGCTTGCCTTGCAAGCACAAGGCCCTAAGTTCAATCCCCGGCACCACAAAAAAAAAAAAAATACACACATCTTCAAAACTCATTAATTGACTTGGAGAGATGGAAATCTTCAAAAGAGGTGAATAGAAAAAGATCTTTATAAAATATTGTGGAGAAGATGAGCTTGAGTTTTAAAAGACACAGAAGAATCAGGGGTAGGGGGGCACTCGACCAGCCTGTGCAAACACATTTCTTTTCCTGAGCTAAATGCAGAAGGCATTTTAAAGTGCAAAGTGTAAATTGTATAATGTCTTTGGCATTAAATGTATGCATGTATGTATCTGTGAGAAGGCCCGACTAGCCGGCCCCTCTGCATTTGCCTCATATTAACATTCTGGGCGGCAGCAAAAAATGATTTGATTTTACCAAATATGAGAAGCTATTAATAAAAACAGAAATGAAATAAATCCCCATCATGCAAATGCTGGCTGCTGGACTTAGAGGGAAAGTGATATTCACGAGACTGTACAGCATGGAAAAAATTAAAACAGTTCCCTTTCGGACATTCTGATTGGGATCCAGTGGTAAAATCGCCAGTTTTCTCTCTGGGACCATCTGCCCTGCTGATGCCAGCTTGGCTTCTGCTGCCAGCGCTGGGGCATCCGGACTGACCCCCAACCTGCACCCCATTTCAAAAGCTCATACATACACTGAGCTCATTCGCACCTACCTCCGGAAACACATGACTCACCTCTTCAAGGTGGCCAGTAGCCGGAAGCAGGTGCTTAAAGCTCAGAACTGCTGTTTACAAACTCTTTAGAAATGAGCAGAGTTGTGAAATAGACAGGGTGTGCCTGGGTCACGGTGACCCCTAAATCCCATTTGTTTTGTCCTCGTCTTGTCCCCTGGTATGGTCCCTGCAGCTCACTCTGGTAGGTGCCCTTTGGGTGACAGGCCTTCTCCTAAACCTCTACTCCGTTCTGCAGATCTCTCTCTTTCTTAGGGACTAGTAAGAGGTAACGATTTAGTCACCATAACAACCTCCACTTGGTTACTGTTCAAGGAAAGAGGCTCCTAACTTAGAACATACGCTTTTAGAAAGTCCTTGCAGTCCAATTGCAGTCTTGGTAGGTATTTGAGATGCACCAGGAATCCAGTGAGAGGGAGATTGGAAGTACTTGGGTGCCACAGCACCGTCCCTGTCCCTGGGATGCTACTAGCTTCGAATCTTGGTATTTGACTTTCTTTTCTCCACAGCATACCAGCTCACTTTTCTGCTCTTGAGTCTGCTGGCTACCTGTGATTTAAAATACAGCGACCATCATTATCTTTAAGCAAAACGATAGGACAGCCCCAGGAACACGGTGCTCACTAACCAAGATGGTGCCCAGCTTGTGGGGGCCTCACTGCCATCTTCCCACATCACACCTCTCAGTGTTGCTAGTGTAGCTCAGGAGTGTGTAGTGTGAGCCTACCACAGTGAAGCTGAGGAGAACCTGTCATTCTGATGCAGAAGTGACATACTGATCTGTGTCACTAACTCTGATGAGTCTAACCTTTTGGGGGGCTGTTTTTTATCTGAACAGTCATAAAGCTGTCATCCAAAAGTGACCCCTAATCATTCATTCACTGGGCAGGTTAGGAATGAACTGTAGAGTTTTTCAGAATCACTAGTTCCAAGAAGGGGAGGAGGGAGTTAGCTCTTGTCTGGCTTTTAGGTGGCTGGGAGGGTCTGGGGTTGGCAGGTGCCATTGCTACACTATTTGGTATAAAGAAGAGATGTGTAGGAGAGCAGGGTGTTTTACGAGCTCCCTACCTGTGTGTGTGTGTGTGTGTGTGTGTGTGTGTGTGTGTGTGTCTGTGTGTGTCTGTGTAAAATTTTCCCAGAATTTCTCTGGACCAGCATCCAGGTCTACTTCCTTTGATTACACAGGTGGAACTAGGTGCCAAACTTAGGTACTGAGAAGGTCACACGCTCGTGGGGGTGCACATTTGTAACTAATTCCTGAGCCTTTGAAACAGGCTTCATGGACCCCTAGAATCACACAGTGTATTTTAGGTCAATGCTATCAACTGTTCGTGTGTACACATTTTTAAGTGTGTGCATATATGAGTGTTTGATGCTTTGTGCTAGGAAAACTATAAAAAATGGTGAAAAGCGGATGGAAGGCAGCATGGAAATGCCCCATGCCCCACGAATGCTGAGCCGCCTGCAAGTCCCCGATACGCCATACTGGTGCACTCTTTTGTCTTTACGACCATGTCTCAAGTGCCTGAAATGTCCTCTCCTGCTCATCATTCACAGCTCACCTAAGTATCCATTTCAAACCCATCCTTGATGCAACCAAGCGGCGAGCTACTTCCTCCATGGCAGCCACTGCACCTCGCACGCTCCTCTTATAGAACACCAAGCGTCGCAACCAGGCTTATCACATTCTCCCTCCCAGCAGCACAGCAAGAGTAGGCATTACCCCAGACAAGGGAGTATCCTGCAGCTCTGAGTTCACAGTGCACAGAGCACAAAGCACTCGAGAGGAAAGCATCCCTAAAGGACGGTACTGACCCTCACCTCCATGTGTGGAGCGACACTGTGCATTTGACTGTAATACCACAGGAGTGACCAAGACCTTTGCAGCATCTTGTGAGAATGTCTAATAAGACCTTCAGCGCAAAATCTCAGACAAAGGGGAGAGCATCAGTTAGTGTCAGGTTCCATTGGAAGAACATTTTGATATTGCGGAAGACTTTTAGAAAATTAAGAGATTCCATCACGGGTAAAATTGATTTTCTCGGTGCCATTTGTATATGAGACAGAAAATGTTAACTGTGCAGCTTGTCTTAGTGTCTATCACTCATTCATTTACTCATTTGGCTGATGTTTATTGGACATCTGAACCTCAACTCCAAAATTACCTCATGTACCTAAACTTGACCCGAAGTCTTTATTTGGATAGAGCATTACAGTGTGGGATTTAGGAATCTTGGAATAGACCACTCCAGCATCCACATGTGATAACCCACATCCCTGACACACTTCTTCCTCTAAGGCACCCGAGACTCTGCCCGTGGAGATTACAGCAAGCTGATGAGCAACTTCTGAGGGTTCCTTTCTTCCACACGCGAGGAAAAAGGCCACTCGCGAAGAGTGCCAACAAAAGAAAAGGAAATCGATCAATATTAGTCGAACATGTGCCACATGCACCACACGAGGAAAACGAGCAGAAACCAACATTGGCCCCCAGCAACCTCAGAGTGACCAGACTCACACACAGGAAATGATGATGAGCAATAGAAGACAGCTCATTCTCTCAGCAAGCACCCCCCAAACCGAGAGCCCTGAAAATGCAGATAATCAAGATTCAGTCTTTGTCCTCAAGGGGCTGGCAGTTGAAGGACTGAGTTCACAGAACTCACTGCAAAACACTGTGGTCAGCTGCAGTAGCGGAGATTCGTGGTCACCAGTGAAGCCTATAATGAGCCCGCTGGAGGTCAGGACAGACTTGGGAGGCAAGGAGCTGGGCCAGTGACACAGAACATTCCAGTCATATTGACATCCGATACCAACATGCTTTTCCTCTTGTTTTTCTTGTGCGGTGCAAGCAGTACAACATATTGATGTCCTACCAACACAGGACTAATAATGAGCTAGAAGGAGGGAGAAGAGTTTCCAGCTTTGTAACCTTTCATTCATTTCTAGGACCATCTTGAGCCAAAATAGCTCTCCGAGGACACATCCACACATAAATGCTTTTCTTTATTGCTGTCTTTTTCATTCACTTGTACGTTTAACAAACATTATCGGAGTCCTAGCTATCCAGCAGGATTCTAACTACCCAAGTTGAAGGAAGTCTTTGTCTTCAAGGAACTTTTATTCAGGATCACATTAGATTTTAACAAATGCTTTTATGAATAGCCAGGTGGGGTGGAAGATGTCCATAATCTCCACTCTCAGAGCCTAAGGCAGGCCTGGGCACCTAGCAATTTAGCAGATCTGTGCCTCAGAGTGAAAGAAACACACACACACGTGCACACACACGCGCGCACAAACAAACCAAGGGCTGGTCTGTGAATGTAGCTTAGTGCAAAGACCCTGGGTTCAGTCCTCACTACTGCAAGAAAAAAAAGGAAAGAAGGAAGGAAGGAAAAGAAGAAAGAAAGAAAGAAAGAAAGAAAGAAAGAAAGAAAGAAAGAAAGAAAGAAAGAAAGAAAGAAAGAAAGAGAGAGAGAGAAAGGAAGAAAAGAAGGAAGAAAGGAAAGAAAGAAAGAAGGAGGGAAAGATCGAGAGGAGTTTCTTAAGCCTCTGAGCACTTTCTGGCCAAGGAAGGACTCTAAGAAAGTTAGCATGTTAACTAGAAGACAAGGACTGAGTCATCGGGGCGGGCGGTGCAGAGACTCTTCCAGGCTGTTGGAGTTGAGCAATTTCCGCTGAGTGAATTTGCATTCAGGCCTTCCTTTCCCTTTGAAAGGATCTAAGCATTATCCAGGCCAGGCTGTGTCGTGCTACAGTAATAAGTAACCCCAAGTCTTAGTGGCATAGAAGAGCATGTGTCTGCGGCACATTCGCGGCACACAGAAGGCCAGGTGGGGTGTGCGAGGGGCGAGACTCAGGCTGGCGCAGGCTCCTGCGGCGAGGAGAGACGGTCAGACCGCAGCCCCTCCAGTTTCTCCCTCACCCGCGCTTCACTGGCTGAAGTCTCAGTCGTAAACTCCTGACTCCAGGGCCGGTGAAACGCAATTCTACACTGCTCAGGAACTCGAAAAGTGTTTAGTGAATAGACTAACGATTCCCTCAGATGGGAAGGGCAGAGAATTTGTTTCTCCCTTTCGTGGTACAAGAAATCAAGAATTCAAGACTTGGCGGGTTTGGTCGGAGTACATCTGAGCTCCCTGAACCGAGGAGGGTGCTGGGCCGTCCGGGCTGCTGTAACGAAGCCCCCAGAACGGACTTCTCTGCAGGCTGGAGAAGTTGGTGCATCCTGTCTCTGAGGAGCATAGATGGTTCCCCCTCTCTGTGTGCCTCCCTCTCTTCAGTGCGTGCGAAGAGAGAGCACTCATGTCCCCCTCTGCTCATCAGAGGAACCGATCCTGCAGGACGGCACTGCCTGCCCGACCTACTCTGCACCCAGCCACCTTCCAAGACTCCCACCTCCAAATACCATCACACGGTGTCAGGGCACCGCATAGCAGTCAGGCAGGGACGCAAACACTGAGAATGCAGCAGTTCCCTCCTGTCCTGAGGCCTTGGGAGGCAGCCTTACTTCCAAACACTTTAATGCCCCTAATGTGCAGGTTACTGTGGACAATAAAACCTCCAGAGATTCTGCCAGCTAAACAAGCGGCTTCATGCTCACACATTAAGGGCCCGAGCCACGGGAGGAGGGAGGGCCAGAGAGCAGAGCAACCACGAGATTGTCAGAAGTTCAAAGAAACCAAGGCCCCATCAAGGCCAAGGAGAATACGCCCCCGAGGATGGCGCAATTTGAGTCTGGAGGAAGTTCTCGGAGCATCAGAGGCAAGGGACAAACATGGCCTCTCGACCACTCTGCTCCTCCGCTCCCTCAGCAGTAGAAGCCACACACAGAAATGCTCAGTCTCCCTGAATGTCAGCGCTCCACAGCATGCTTCGAAGTGCTCCGAGACACCGGGGGACGCTGCCTGGAGCCGCACACAGTGCAGTGGAGAAGCAGGACTGTGTTTTTAATGATAGCAGGGAAAGGCTGGAAGAAGGCTGGGAAGAAAAGGAAGATGAAAGGTTTGAAGGCTCTCCAATAAAAGAGCCCAGGTGAGCTGCGTGTGAAGAGAGGTGGGTAACAGACACAGCCAGTGTAGGTAAGGAGGCAACACCTGGGCAGGTGGGGGAGGAGCTGTCCTGTGGGAAGGTGCCCAGCTTGAAGGCATGCCCACAGGCTCGATTCCTTCCTGGGAGAGGGCAGATGGCTCCTATCCAAGCCTTATAAAACTAAGGCCTCAGAGTGGGAAGAAGCAGTAGACACAGGGTTGGCTATGTGTGTCTGGGCTCCACCATCTCTCTGTGTGTATCAGAGTATGAGGGCGCCCAGCATCCTGACTCTCCCAGGGGTGAGGGACCCACCCCTGACCAGTTTCTGGCTTCTTCCCAGCACGACTGCAAGGTTGGACGTGTGACCAAGGCCTGGCCAATGAGAATAGAGCATCAGCCAAACAGTCTATGTGGGGTTGGCACATGACCCGAGTTGGATGGACCACATCAATATTGTTAACTCCTAGAATTGCCTGGAATGGTGGGAGACTGAGTGCTCTTTCTGCCTCGGAGCTTAGCTAAGCAGGATGTATTTCTGAAGCTGCCAGCAAACATTTTTGCCACCATGTGGCCAGAGCACAAAACTGAAGCCGAGGGAAGGCCCGGGCGTTGCTGAGCTGAGGGACTGAGGACCCGAATCTAGCTGGCCATTGCTGTATTTTGAGTCTCCTGTTCCTTTCAGTCCTTAAGTTGCCTGAGCTGCATTTTTGTCACCAACCATCACTCCCTCATTTTGGGAGGTGTGGACATGGAACCCAGGCCTTGCCCGTACTGGGCGAGCACTCTACCACTGAGCCTGCTGCTAAGGACTATATCTATGGCCTGTCACTTAGCTCCACCCACCTATTCTCCTGTATGTGGACCAGAAGGAGATGTGACAGGTGATCCTGACCAAGTGGCATCGCCCAGCAAGCCTGCTCTTAGGGTAGTAAGTCGATGCAAACTGCTGTTTCTTCTCACATTGCCTATTTCCTTTAAAGCATTCAAAGGGCAAAGCGAGTGCTGGTGTCTGGGCCTGGTTGCTGGGGTGCAGGCCGTGTGGACACAGGAAGGGAAGAAGAGGCCCAGCTTCCTGGCAGCAGGAAGGTCGGGGGCCTGAGGGGCACCAGAGGCTGCCAGTCAGTGGGAAGGGTTTCCTCTTTCCTCACTGGGCATCGGGCAGCTCTAACTAGCATAGAGCAACAATCCCCTCTTCATCCTCTGAAATTTCTCAGAACCGCATTTAAGAGTTATTCGTTGGTTTGCTGCCTGCATAGTAATTGAGTTATACATCCCTGACAATTGGCTCTCAGGTATGGCTTTCACGTTTTTATCTTATTTTCTGAAGTCTTAAAAGATCATTGTTTAAAAAAAAAAAAAAACAATAACACAAGGTGAACTTTCTAGGGGACAATAAGCTAAGAAACTATAATACTCCACTTGCTGGGATTATCCCTGCAGTGAGGGTACCATTTCTTTGGAAGTATGGCAGGGTAACCCTCCAAATGACCGGGGTTCATTTTCAATTCTCCCCATGTCAGAGCACACACAAGTCCTTTCTTCATGGACCCTCCACTATCCCTGTTACCATAGAAACTACTGCCTGTGTCAGAGCACTCCGGAGAGGGTGGGAAGGAGGCACGAGCTGCTGCCATAGCAACACGCATCTCTAAGGCAGCATCCCACACTCCGCGCTGTCCTGTTTCCGGAGAGGAGGAACAATCACAGGGATACCTGAGGAGTCCCCCCAGGTAGGGAGCAGGAACTCAGTAATCTGGCCCTCAATCACTTGACCCTTACCAGCGGTTCAGGCAGCTCTCTCTGCCTGGAAAAGAGAATCAGAGAGTTCGTTTCAAAGTCCTAACGTGAACACAGTGGCCAGAACCCTTCGGAAGCCGTAGTACCAAACATCTGCCATCATAGAAAAGGTTAAAATATTAATACTGACTGTCTAACATTGTGTCAGAGGACTGACACACATAGCATGCAGGTCACGAGCATCAGCTTGGGTGCCTGAGCCCTGAATTCACACTCTGGCTGGACCACTTTCTGGCAGTGTCGCCTTAGGTAAGTCAGTTTGCCTCCGCCTCGATTTTTTTTTTTTCTGGAAACATCTCGGTGAAATGGTCCCTACTTCACAGGGTCATTGTGAATTTATGAAAAATTCCAAACCCATCATATAGAAATCCCCTAAAAAATGTTATCTGTGGTGATCTTCATAATAATGAGATAGCACTGATGAGTGAATAACTTAGCTAAGCACCTCCCTTGCAGTAGACCTCAGTTCTTACAGGCAACCTGATAAGATGCTGTTGCTGTCCTGGGTGGGGGACAGAGCTGGGCAATTACTTCTTTATGTATAAAGCACAGATATACATACAGTACGTAAATAGACATAGAGGGTTTCTGTGCTATTAACATCTCATGGGCAGTAGGAACGTGGAAAGCAATTAGTGGGGGAAAATGCCTGAAAAGGGTCTTCCCAGGGGCGTGGTAATGAAACCAGGGTGGAAAAATCAGATAAGAAGGTTCAGAAAGCCAACTGTGGACAAATACAAAACTAGGCTCCATCCCTGAGGCCAGAACTTCCCAAAGGCCATCCTGCTGCCTCTCTACAGGATCAAGAACTGCAAGGAAAAATCATACCTCCCACAGTGACCTGGAGAGAAGAGAGCCCAGCATTCAGCACATTATCTTGAACTTGTTAGAAGAAAAGTCCTGTGCGGCCCCAGAGCTTTGTCCTTCTCCTTGGCTTGATGGTGTGGGCCCAGGTTGTCTTGAGAAAAAGTCCCACAGCTCCTCTTTGCCCCTGAGTGCGCAGCTACCCCAGTGCTGGAGGGCAGGGCTGGCTGACCCTGCTCCAGCTCTCCCCGGGGAAGCGAGCAGCCAAGGGAGCAGAGGGGCGAGTCTGGGCCCTGACTGGCCCTCTGGCATCTGGGAAAGGCTGACTGAGCCAAATCCTCCTGCAGACACCTCCCAGAGGAGTGGGAGCCTTTCCACTCCCGTCACCTGAGCAGCTAACCTTGGGCTGTGAGATTTTAATTAGAAGAAACGGTACCCTGGGGGCTGGCAGGCGAGGAGATGGGAATCTCCCCATCCAGTCCTCCGCTGGTCCCAGAACACAATGCTGTCCCCAGTGACCTTCCCCAATATGTGGACACAGCCACTCACAAAAGGAAAGAGCATTCTGGAACTTTTTTATGTTCAATATTTTATGATTTGCTAAGCAATTTAACATCCATTCTAGTCAGGGGACATCACTGCCATTAATAATATTACAATTAGGAAAGGCAGGGATGAAGGAGGGCAGAATTTCAACTGTAAACTTCTGGTACTTTTCCCAGAGGGCTCCACAGACCAGGGACTTTCAAGTTGGTTTTGGGGGTCACTAAACTTGGAAGATACACATTGTTAACAGGTATGTGCACTCACATACATGTCAAACTGGAAAAAAAGGTGTCCCCAAAATAATATGAGGTGTGATTTAACTATATGGTGAATGATTAAATTTAAAACAATTTATTAGAGTAAAAGACACATTGCCATTAATCTGCCTCAAAACCCTCCCTCTTGCTTTGAGTACACTTATCTCATCACTCTTACCACCTTTTGAAGCAGTTCTGGAAGTTTTCCTTCCTGAGTGTCTTTATGAGGTTTGACCAAAAACAGTGAATGTTGCTATGGAGCACCATCCCCCGGAAATGCACCGGTGTCCTCATCCACCTCCTTTACCAGGTATGGCACTGTGTGACTTCCGGCTCTCCCCCAGAGACAAAGCTCACGAAGGGTAGATGTTTAGAAACCATTCAGGACATTGAGGCAGCCACAATGGAGCATCTAAAGAGACTGACAAAAGAGGACTTGCAGAAATGCTTCAGAAAGTGGCTGAAGGGGGGGCATTTAAGGTGGATTAATGTCAATGTGTCTCTTACTGTAAGGAATTTTTAGAAGTTAAACATTCTGTATGCTTTTCAATTACACCTCATACTTTTTTTTAGTACATATGTGCAGTACATAATGATTATGTTCACTGTGGGGGTAGTACCTGCATATAACACATCCTAATGCTTCTTACCCCCTTTCCCTCCCCACCCTCCCCCTATCTCTAGATCACCTTCCCATTTGCATAAGCTCTATCTCCCTGCTTCCTATTGTCTTCTATTTTGCTCTTTAAATTATTTGTACTTTGGGTTTTTTGTAAGAGAGGAACCATGTGCTGTTTAAACTTGGGTCACACCTCATACTTGTCCTTAATACGGATGACACACTGACACTCCCTATCACAGTCTAGTGTAGACTGTTTGTAAGGGTGCGCTTGATCCACTGAAATGATTTTACGGGTGACAGCCCAAGATGGCAAAACACTGTCAGAGGCCATATGGGACTCCTTATGACACTGAAGTACAGGGGGTAAGAACCTGGATTCTGGAGCCAGAGTCCGGTGGTTCAGGGGCCAGCCTTTCCTCTCTGCTTTCCGGTTCCTTCTCTTCTCTAATCCTGGTTTTTCCTTGTTTTCAAGGCAGATGTGTGCAGTACCCTGCCCCCAAGGACTACTTTGAACATTAAGAGAAATAATGTTTAGAAGGCACTGAACACATGCTTGACGTATGGAAACGGCCAACACACAGTAATTATCATCATTATTGCTATTGTAATTGCGTGGTTGCTGCTTTTCAGGAATACAAAAGGTGGTATGTGCATCAAATTGTGGTCCTTTGGGGCTTCAAGCCTGCATAAAGTAGAGGTGGAAAAAACAGCCAGGCCCAAAGGAAGAGGAGGATGTGCCAACAAAGAGCAAAAAAGAGGAGACGCAACCTAGATCGAGGTGGAAGGAGGAATCCGAGGGCTGAGACAGGCGGTGTTATTTCCACGATAAGTGTGTGTGTGTGTTGGGGGGGGGGTGTTGGCCTCAGAAATCCTCACACACACAGTATTTCTCCTTCCTTGCATGAAGTCCAAGGCCCGTTTGCTTTCATCCTATAGCCAGTTGCAAAGCAAATTCCACAACAGACTGCTGTGGTCTAGGCAAACCTCGAAGCTTGCGATGCACTAATCGAAAATTATACACTAGGTTTTCTGACTGCCAACTGCTGTCCCAGGAAGATCTTAAATACAGGTCTGAGCACACAGTTTATCGACTCCTGACTCACACGCTGTGTTTATGGAGCAGCTGAAATTGCTGGAGAACCTGCAGAAATAGCCCAGTTTGGCCTGCAAATAATTGCTGTTCAGGCCGGGAGCCACTGTGCCAGCCCTTCTCCTCTGCGCTCGCCCCGCAGGGCACACAGGCGAAGGGCTTCCAGGAGCCAGTAGCTAGGGGGGAGGGCGGGTTGCATGCTTAGTGCGCATGCACGAGTGCTCAATTTTTTTTGGATGTGGTCCGCATGTGCCGAAGTGGAGGGCATGAAAAGCAGAGGGTTCTCAGGAGCAATGAAGGAGGAGGTTATTTTCCCAGACTCCCTCATGCATGTGTCTGAGACGTACTATTGGAAAGGAAGAGATAATCATCATGGTCATGATGGTTATCAAAGCAATATAAAAATGACTAATACTAGTTGGACACTTATTTTGAGCCAGGCATGGTGCAAAATTCTCCGACTGTAAAATCACATTTACTCTTCCCAACCACCAGATGAGACAGCTGTTACTCTTATCCCACTTGCAGAGAGGAAGCTGGGTGCACAGAGGCTAAGCCAACAACCCAAGGTCAAGGCCCTGGCCAGGCCCAAGCAAGGATTGGAATGTGGGAACTTTAGGGCATGGTCCTCAGAAAGCAGACAACAAATGCATCTTCCACCCCGGAGAAGAAGGTGGTCTTCTGAACAGGGCTCTGGGCTGCCCCAGATTTTCCATCTTGAGGTTCAAAGAGATTGCTGGTGCCTTCAGATTGCTTCAGGGGCTGAGGACTGGGGAGGAGGCGCAGAAAGGAGAGCCGGAGGGGCGTGCTGGACCGCTGTCCTTCCAAGAAGTGTAGGAGTGAAGTCCCCACAGGACTGTGGCCCTTGGGCTTTGCAGATTTGGTAAAATTGAGACCCAGAAGGAGGAAATGACTTGCCGGAGGCCACACAGCAAGTTAGTGCAGAGCCAAGGGGAGACTCTAACTGGAACCACCTCCCAGTCTAAAATGTCCCTCCCACTGTGCCCTCGATAGCAATGGAAGCAGCATATGCACATGGCAGCATCATTCACATGGACTGTACTTAGTATCGGGGATACTTAGAAATGGTGCTGAGTACGTTATGTATTGACTCAGTTATTTGACAAGTGCTATTGTCCGAGAGATTAAACAACTTGCTCAAGATCACACAGCCTGGCAATGCTCTGGGTCCTCGAGGCTATAAAAACCAAGTTCCTATCCTGTCACCTCCTTGCTCTCCACTCTCTCCAGCCCCTCCCTGGGGAGCCCAAGTGGCCTGTCCCTTGTTCTGCTCTCTGGGAGCTTGGGCTGAGGGTCCGTAGAGGGGGACAGAAGGACTCCTGAGAACAGGCAGGGGCTCTGCCCTCCAGACAGACACTTTCTAAACAGCTGTGGCTGGTCCTGTTCTGTGTCACCACTGAGCAACTCCGGCCACCTGCGACCTTGTGGCCACCATCACGGACCTGATGGACTCAGGTGGAACCCCAGCTGGACACAGCTTCAGAATTTAGCTGTAAGCCACGACTAAAGGCTTTGCTGCACCCTTCAAAAACAGTCCAGGTGTCCACTCAGACCAACAGGCTTTTGCTTAATTCAGGTTATCTGGGTGGCAGGTTTTTGTTTCTTTTTTTTCAAACTTCACCTAACACTTTTAGAGCTGCAGGTAACCTTTCTTTCTATAAACAGGCCCAGCAGTGTGACTGTATTTATGGGCCAGGCTCTGCAACGTCACTGCTCAAGAGGAAGGTGGAGCTGTAACTCCTGGCAGCCCCAACCCCTGGCAGCCCCAACCATGTTCCCTGTGTCCCATGCTGCTCGCAGAGGGCATAAAGGGGTGGAAGATGAGGTTTCAACCCAGGTCAGGAAGATGGAAAACAACAAGGAGGGGCGCAGGTGGGTGAGAGGAGGTGGTTAGATGCGTCTGACCTCCAGCAGGTCCTAGCCTCTAGAGTCCAACACCTGAGCTCAAACTCTGACATATTTCTTAGCAACATGACTCTCAGCAAGTTATTTAACCTCTCTAAACTTTAGTCTCTTCAGGGGTGGAAATGGGACTATTACCAACACTCCGTGGGATCAGTATAAAAACATAAAGAATGTAGTTTAGCTGGGCATGGTAGCATATGTCTCTAATCCCAGCACTTTCAGAGGCCGAGGCAGGAAGGATTGTTCACTTGAGCCCGGCCTGGGCAACTTAGTGACTTGTTCGTGAGACCTTGTCTCAAAAAAAAAAAAAAAAGTAGCTTGAGCACAGTGCCTAGTGTAGCAGGAATATTTTTAAAATGTTAAATGTGCCCTGGGGAGCACTTGCCTAGCATTTATGAGGCCTTGGGGAAAAGGGAGGTGAGTAGGAGGGCTTATCTGCAAGTGTACGAATGAACTTTAAAATATTATGGTGAGTGAAACAATACAGACAAAAAGCACATGCCATATGATTGTGTGTGTGTGTGTGTTGCACGTGCGCGCAACTGGATGGAACCCAGAGGACTCTACCACAGAGTTACATCCCCAGCCCTTCTTGAAAACCTTTTTTTTTTTTTAAATATTGAGACATGGTCTCACTATATTACTAAGTTGCCCAGGTTGAGCTCAAAAGATCCTCTTGCCTCAGCCTCTCATGGTGCTGGGATTACAGGCTGGCACCACCATGCACTGTATCACTGCCGATAGGCAGTTCTAGAACTGACAAAGCTAATCTTGATGAAGGAAATGGTAGCAGTATTTGCCTTTGAGATGGGAGGGGGGGAGAGATTGAACAGAAAGATATGCAGGGGTCTTCCTGGGTGGAGGGAATTGTGCTGGCTCTTGACCAGGGTGACATGTGTTTGTTAAAAATCACCAAAAGTTGTTCTCAAAGTCTGTAAATTTTATGTAGTGACTCTCCTCATTTAAAAATTGCCAGCAGAGAAGAAGCACCATCCCACTTATGCTTAACATCTTGTATCCTGCTGTAGCATTTTATGAGGAATCTTTCAGTGAGGAAGACTGAACTAGATGAAGGGAAAAGGCAGACTTATGACTCTAAGCTGAACAGTCCAGGACAGTTCAGCTTGGGGACAGCAACTCAGGGTTCATCTTCCTGCGTTGCTCAGCCCCCCTCCACCATTCTCTGCCCAGGCTCTCCTCCTCTGTGGGGTCCAGGGCGGCCTGCAGCCCCAGACCCCCAGCCTGCAGCTCAGCCCATGCCACGGGCAGGAGGGCAGGAGCCACCGACTGCCCACAGGCACCCTGGGGCCGGCTCTCCAGGATTCTCTGAGGGAGGAGGAGCCGGGCTTGCTGGCCCACACCCATCATCCCAGCACTCTGGGAGGCTGAGGCAAGAGGACTGTGTGTTCAAGCCCAGCCTGGGCCCTTTAGCAACTTAGTGAGACCCTACTCAAAATGAAAAGGCCTGCGGATGTAACTTGGGTTCTAGATCCTATCCCCAATACCACACACACACACACACACACACACACACACACACGAGGAGAGGGTTCCCCAAAGAAACCTCAGTAAACACCACCGTGTCCATTTTAAGCAGTTTCGCTGTCAGTACTGCCCATGCTGTCCCCAAACCTTCTGAGCAGGACAGTGAAGTGAACCGGTTTAACTGACCAGGGAACCAGCCCCACAAGAGGAAAATGGAGGACCAGAGGTGGTCTCTGCAGGAGGCGGCGCTTTCACCGTCCAAGTCTCAGGCAAGAAGACACTTCCTCCTGGGGTCCCCCTTGCACTTTTCCCTTTTCTGGAGTCCTTTCTCCAACTATGGGGTCTCATCAGAAGAGCTAGTCCCTTGGGACCAACGGAACTCACTCCAGGCTTGACACTAGGCAGGCTTTAGTCCCTTTTCCTCCTAAGAAGGCACCTATTAAACACCCCAAGAATATTTTCACCCTCAGACGCCACGCCAGGTCTGATTCCGATTGTGTTCATGCTGGTCCCTCAGCACAGCTGTGTGACAAGTGTGTGACTTTGAGCTGTCACTGACCTCCTCTGTGGAGTGGGGATGACTTTATCTTTCCAGCAGGAACCACGAGGATTTGAAAGATGCAAGAAGCTTATGCAAATGAAGATATTTTGAAAATCACTGGTATTTAGTGGAAAAGCTACAGGAAAGGATCCTACGTACCCAGGCAGAGAGAACTGGGTCCCGAAGTCCTCTGCAGGTTCCAGAGTGGGTTCCTGAAGGAGGAACTTGCCGTCCTCACAAACTCCAACCTGGCCAGGGCCAAGGTATGAGTCAACCCCCAGGTTGTGGCCTCGAAGCCCACGCAGCTGCTCATGCCCCAGCCCAGCTCATGCAAGGCCCTTTAATATCTCTAGGACCAAACTTTAGCTTTTCCTGGCTGCTCTGTCACAGCAGTTTCTCTAAAACACTCCTTCATGTGTCCTGACATACGTGTGAAAGAGCCTATTATGCCGTGTTTGCAATAGAAACATCCAAAATACCCAAGGACACAATCATACTTTGGACTGTGGATTGATTATGGACTGCTTGGCAGATCCTGGAAAATAATAAAGTAGGCCTGTAGCTCTGATATGGAGTTGTGTCCATGATATGTTCATCACGTTTCATTTCAAAGAGAAATAAGTTTCAGACAAAAATCTTTCATTCCTTCAATCCACATTCCACTAGTATCATGGCCCACCTACTATAGCTCAGGTCCTTTCCTAGGAATACACAGGATTACAGACAGAGTCCTTGTTCTCGTGGAGCCTCTATTTGTTGGAAAAAGTTTTCATTCTGCGTTCTCAGAATATGCCTGCTTGCAACGGCTTGTGTCCGGAGAGTGGGCGTGGGGAAGGGAATCCAGGAACAGAGGAGGGTGGGTGGCATTTCGCTTCTCCCATCATACACTTCTGTGCTGTTCGAGTTATTCCTATAATGAGTATTTATCACTTTGTAATTTTTGTAAAACCAATAGAGGAAACAAAATAAATGAACTGTGTATACGCTCGAGCACACACCATCCATAAAGACCCAGGCTGGGAGGAGATAAACAGGAGGTGGGAGGGAATCTGTGTGACAGATAGATAGTCCCCCGAGTCCCCGGGGGAGGTAGCTGGAAGAAATTCTTCTGGAAGAGGAGTTGCTAAAATGCTCCTTTCCCGATGCTCTGAGCTAGGGGCCGAAGCATGCAGCCAGCCTCCAGGTCCTGGGTACAGAGGGCCAGACGCCAGCTAGAACACACTGTCCCACTTGTGTCAGGAGCCTGCGCCTCAGATCTGAGAGGGAGACCTTCAGCCGGACTTCGTCATCTTGTCCAGCCCCTTGTCGCTGCCCCTTCCAGGAGCAAGACCACCCACGGCCCTGTGTGATTCGGAGGTCCAGGACCAGTCATGCTGCTCACGAGCGATGTGACCTTGGACCACTCCCTGACCTCGGGTTTGTCATCTGTAAACAGGGTGATGATGGGATAGTTGTGGTCAGAATTCAGCAAGGTAATTTACTGAAAGTGTCTAGATGAGGGCTTTGCACAGAGTGCAGTAAAATGTCCCTGTCATGGTTGTCAGACTGCCTCTCACCACAGTGCTCCTCCAGCGCAGGAAGTAGAACAGGTTTCCTGGCTGCTTCTCTGAGGCTGGTTAGCTTCGGAAGATGGTTAGCATCCATTAACATGCCTCAGGTGGGCATCTCAGACCAGAGGGCCATAGAGACCCTGAGCCCAGGCTTCTGCTTTATGGAAGGAACCACGGAGGCCTGGAAAGGTCCCCAAGGTCCCGCAGATCCCTGGAGACACGGGCTGCAGGAGGCATCCGTGGTAAGCCGTCACTGCCCATGAGCCTGGTGTGCCGGCAAAAAGCAGAGCCCTGTGGGGACCTCACTTGGCATCCGCACAAACAGCCTTGCCGGACAGTTGGGTTTTAAACACCAGTACACTGTAGTGTAAAAAGGATGCTATTAAAATTTCCCTGGATTGATCCCCAGCACCAAAAAAAATAAAATAAAATTTCCCTGGATTTAGTATTATTCTTTTGTGGATATGGCCAAATATAGATTTCTTGCCATTCCATGTAGTTGCAAACACAGAGTTTCAGTCTACCTTTCATCCAGGCCTCCGTAACATTAACATCTTACATAACCACAGTACAGTGATCGAAACTAAGAAATCAGCACTGACGCAGTCCTATTAACTAAGCTACAAACTGCACTTGGATTTTACCCTATTCTGGGATCCAACCCAGGACACCGTGTGGCATTCAGTCGTTGTGTCTCCTCGGCCTTCTTTAACGCAGGACATGGGGCAGGGCAGAGAGAGGCAGGGAGTGGGCCCCAGGCCACATGGGGAGTGCTCGCCTGTCAGCCTGTCATTTCACTCTGCTTTGTCCCCACCCACCACACACTTAGGCTTATCTGAGACTGTCTTGTTTATTGCCTGCCTTCCCCAGTACAACAGGGTTTTCATGGTAAGGAGACTGGGCCATCTTATTCACCATCATCCCAGCTATATTCACAGTCCCTGGCACACATTGTAGCTGTTCAATAAATATTTGTGCTGAGTTAAAAAAATGAATCAGCTTTCAGAGGCCGAACTGTGGGTTGGGCTCAGGGAACCACAGCTGGGTTTCCTCCTTCTGGATGTTTCCTGTGCTGGGCTGATCTGCAGCACCCAGAGCTGGAATCCCTGAAGGCCGCCTCCCTCTTCCCGAGGGTCCCCACCCAGCACTGAGGCCCAGCTCCCCGCCCAGCCTGGCCATCTTCCAGCAGCTTCTCAGCTGGCTTCCTGCCCTCCTCACTCTCCTCACAGCGTGTGTGCACCTGTGGTCTCCGCCACCGCCTGTTCCTCTCCGGCTCCATGGCCCTGCATAGGAGCCTGAAATATGGGTGGTCTGTGTTGGGCTGTGTGTGCCGAGTCACACCAGATTTCAAATCCTCTCAAAAAAAAAAAATGTGAAAATCTTGATTATGTGCTGCAGTGGTAACATTTTGAATGTATTAGGTGAAATAAAAGATACTATAAAAATTAAATTCACTAGTTTGTTCCATTTTTTCTCAAACTTCAAATTATATATGTGGCCCACCTCTGTTTCTCTTGACCAGCATGGTTCTAGAAAAAAAAATCTTCAAGAACCTGATTTCTAAGCAAATTAAAACATTGAGATTCTATCTTATCCCAGAAAGAATGGCCATCATCATGAAATCAAATAATACAAGGAAAAAGAACGCTTCTCCACTGTTTGTAGGAGTGTAAACTAGTGTAACTATGGAAATCAGTATGGAGACTCCTCAAAAAACCAAAACTACAAATTCCATTTGACTCAGCTATTCTTCTTCTAGATATCTTCCCAAGAGTTAAAGACATCATGTTACAGTGATGTCTGCATACCCATTTTTTATAGCAGCACAATTCATAATAAACTCTTGAAATCAGCCCATATGTCCATCAACAGATGAACAGATAAAGAAAATATGGTATTTATACACAATGGAGTACTACTTTACCATAAAAAGGATAAATTTGAGCCATTTGTAGGAAAAGGATGCACCCGAGACCTGATGTTAAGTGGAATAAATCAGACTCGCAAGCTTAAATATCACATGGTTTCTCTTACATGAGAAACCCAAGGGATAAATAAAGAGCAAGATAAAAGATAAATATTAGGAAGCAGGGAGACAGATCTTTCTCAAAGAGGAAGGAGATCAAGAGAGAGCAGGAAGTGTGGGAGGAGAGGGAAAGGCCACGAAAAAAGGAATTAAGATGCATTACGTATATGTGCCTACTCCACACAGGAATGTAAACATCATGTACTGTAATTAGGTACTAATAAAAAAAAAAAATTTTAAAGAACCTGTTTCATTTGCCACGGAATTCCCGGAACCTGCCACTGAGCCTGACACCTAGTGGCTGCTCGATAAAGGAATGTTTCCTCTTTCTCACGGAGAGGCCACGAGCTCTTGGAGGACCAGGCAGGGTGTCTCAGCACCCCACTGTTGCTTAAGGTACCCGCTTGCTGAAGGAAGCTGACCTGGGCGGCTGACACCTGGCTAAGGCTCCGGAAAGGACACTTGGAAGTCTTAGTAAAGCTACACGGCCAGTTTGGAGAATACGTGATGATACCTCCTGATAGGTTTTTAAACTCATGCAAGAGATTTTAGAAGAATATAGTTGTCCCACAGAAGGAATGCAGGATGCTAATGACCTGCTTTGTTCAACCAAGGGGGCTGCCGTGTGCCAGTCTTCTTGATAGGAAGACTCTCGGATCTGCTGGCTTGGCACATTTTCGCCTAGCAGAGGGGAGCGCAGCCTTTCCTGCTGCCGCAGTCATCCGCCTCTCCTCAGAGACGGAGATCATCTCAAGCACTTTGGGATCGTTACTTCATAAATCCCTGTCGAGGAAGGTTATTACCAACTCTGCTTAGTGATGAGAAAACAGACGGGTTTGGCCACAGGCCCAGAGATAGGGGCAGAGCCAGTGCGGGGCTGTGGTTTGTGCGACATTGGGCCCAATGTCAGCAGCTGTACACTCCAGCCCCCTCCCCTCCCCCCGATGAAGAGGACACAGCCCTGTAACTAGTCTGTTCATGCAGCTCTTCAGTGATAGAATTTTTCAAAGCAGAGCAGACAGTCTCTCTTTCTGAACATGGCTCTGTAACAGGAATCCAGCAGTCAAGCTCTAGAACTAATGACCGCACACGCCACTTTGTCCAGCACTGGCTTTCTGTGTCTCCCAGAACAATACTCCCCAGTTCCAGGTGCCTGTCATCCCCCTGCAAAGTGGATGGTGGAGATGTTGTGAATCTTCAAGGTACCTGGCACACACACAGAAACTCCACCTGCTACTGTCTGACCTGGGCCAAGGAGCACACCCTGTATCAGTCAGCTATTGCAAATGCCCCCACTATGTGTGCTCTCTCAAGTGTGTGCACATCGCTGGGAAGCTTCTGCCACCCATCCCAGGGCATAGATAAAAGGGTCACTGGACACCCAAGGAAGGTGTTGTCCTCTCACACTGGGGGCAGGAATGAAGTGGGCTCCACCAGTCACACCCACCCTGAGACCCACCTGTAATCTGAGCTACGAGTATTCCAAGAGCCAAAGCAGCCACATGACCCAGCCCCAAGAAAAGGTGGGGAAATTCCCTGCTCCTGTGGAGACCAAATGAGACAGATGGGAGGGCATGTTTTTGAGGACAGTCTAATGTGCTACATCCCTCCGTGGGCCTCAGTGACTATTAGCTTCCATGACTATTTGGTTAAGAAATAGAAACACACAGCATGCTTAAAGGATACCACTGGGTCTAATTTTGATTTATAAAATGATACGGCCGTTATTTACTGCATTCACATTCACTATTTCCTTGATTTGAGTATTCTGCAGGCCAAATTGTAACTCTGAAGCTGAACAATCACATTTGGTTTGATGCAATCAGCTCATATATAAGTCCATTTCCCATTAATGAGCTGGTAACATTTCCATGGCACCGTATAGAAACTTGCCCACAGCTTGGGGAGTGAGTTTTCCCCAACTGAAGTTTTCTCCCTGTGCAAATTATTAATGACAAATTCTCTCCTAGTAACCCTGTGCACTCTTCAAGGGGCTTCCCAAATTTAGAGCTTGGAACTCTTAGGAAGAGAGTTTCGTGAAGGCTTCCCGCACACAAGGGCAAATGAGTTGGGTGCATTTACAGGGAAATAAATGTGTGAACCCAGTAGTCACAAACACTTAGGCTCCAGTGATGTATGAGGCACTGCAGCAGGGAAGCGTACAAAGACAAGGCTGAGAGACGGCCCCAACCCTCCCGTTGCTTACACTCTATTTGGACAGTTGAGATACTCACCCGTGTTGAGACAGACTAGCCATTTTGCTGAAAAATGCCACCTTAAATTCTACATCTGAAGCTGTGGAAGAGCACGCTTTCAAATATGTTTCTCCAACGTGACCTTTATAGCTTGATCTCAGGAGCAAATTCAAAATGTCAGTGTTCCGAAATGACAGCATTTAAATCTCTAATCAACAATTCGTAGGCTTCTCTAGCATTCCCTTCAGCTGAATTTTTTGTCCCATAAAGGGTATTTTTCTCCTATCAATTTATTAGGGAAGACTAATTTTGTTTGGTGAAAGAGAAATGAAAGCACTAGACGGTTGACATTCGTCTTACTGTCCGTTTATGTAGCATTACACATTTCCATTGCATCTGACACTCTCCCATTAACAAATCTTTGGATACATCATTTCGGAGTTAAGACAATAATTTGCCTACAAATTTGACAAAAAAATTTGGTAATGCTGAAGATCCATCATACAGTTATAATTTGCTACTGCTGTGATCATTTTCAGTAAAATGATCCAATTATACTCCACATAACATGCTATTAGGTTCCTTCCCTCTGCCAGCTGGAAAAGAGAAAACAGTGTCATTACTAATGGCTAAAGTTTCCTTTGCAAACTCAAAGTCTGATTACAACAATGAATTGTAGGGACATCAAGCTCTAACCTCTGTAATAATTTATTTATTCAACAAACACACGTTAAGTCCCTGCACTTTGTGAGACACTCACTACCTGACATGAGGAGGCAGAAAGATACACAAAAGGTGTGAGGAGGGACCCCGGCTCAGAGCCTGTAGTTGCCAGGAGGCTGAAACAAATGACTGAAGGGGACACAGGAAGGCTTGGCAAAGAGGTGGCTGCACGCATCACCCGCTTGGGTCACCCATCTGTTACCTGTGCACAAGCGAGGCTGCTTTGGTATAGGAAGATCATCTGCATTGTTAAAAGAAGCCAGAAACCTGAGCATTTGGTAAAATCTGATTTAAAAGCCTTTCTTTTGTCCTATGGGCTGTGAATTGGGACCCCTCACCTAGACAGGAGTCTGCCTTCAGGAAGCCTGCAGTCCAACAGAGGGGACAACAGTGGGCATGATGACACAGAGCACAGTGTGACATACATAGCTCCAGAGCAGAGAAGCAAGGAGGGAGTGTCCCCTCTACAGACAGCATCTCCCGTGAGCCATCTGCAGGCCCTACACATGCTTTCGATGATCGCACCCCAGGGCACAGTAATCATACAAAATTGTATCCAGTTCCCATAGTAAATGCAATGTTCTGTTGTCATAAATATTTTTGACTTTTAAAAAAATGTTATTTGGACTTAGCACTTTTCAGATTTTGGAGCTGATTATTTTTACTCTCCCACCTTGAGTCTCTGTCACCACGGGCTCCTGCAGGGGCTGGTGGACACAGTTCTGGGGTCAGAGATGGTGCCACCAATCTTGACAAATAAGGATATTTTTCCCAGAAGAGAGGGAGCCCAAGGGCTTTTCAGAAAGAATAGGCAGTGCAAGAAGGCTCAGGAATAGTCTGGAAAGGAGACAGCACTTAGCCCTTGCCATAGTAGGTGAGAAAGAGGGCTGGACAGACAGGTAGGAAACACATTTGGGGGTGTTTAGACCTTAATGTGGACTTTAGAGCTTGTTCTCCTGGCTTTGAGGAACACTGTGACTGTGGGTGGGACTGGCCTGGGAAAACTTCAGGGATGTGAATCAAAAACTTGGCTTTGAAGAATAAGTCTCAGGGCTGGGGATTTAGCTCAGTGGTTAGAGTGTTTGTCTCACAAGCACAAGGCTCTGAGTTCGATCCCCAGCACCACAAAAAAAAAAAAAAAAGAAGAAGAAGAAGAAGAAAGAAGAAGAAGAATAAGTCTCAGAGCAGAGCTTGGTGTAGAACTCACATGCTATCTGCACAGACTCTACCCACTATTTGCCTGTCTTCTGGTCACATTTCTCCTTAGTGTGCCTCACTTTCTTTCTAGGCCTCCAAGCTCCCCAATTTCAGCCCCCCACAACCCTGAACCTGCCCTTGCTCTGTCGGGCCTTTTCAGTCCACCTCACATTCACTATTAGATTTGCCTTCCCCAAATACATTTCCACCTAAGTTACAGGTAGAGCTTCTCTTTCTACCATGGAAAAGAGTGATTCTATAGAAATGTAGGGCGGAACCACATTACAGGTCACCACTCTTTATTTCTCTTAGGTTTACAGCAAGGAAACTGGCTTAGGGAGGAAAGGTGACTTGAAGACGTCACCAGAATCAGAACTGGAGTTGGGAAAGAATCCATGTGGTCTGGTTTGAGCAATTCTACTTCTGCACACCAGGTCACTTCCTGTGGGTATGACCTGCAGATTAAGTTGACAACTGTGCAAAGGTTTCAGCATTCAGACACTAAAAAAGAGACTCAACTGTCCCCTAAATTTACATTGACGTATTTGTGGAACACCTAGAGCTATTTTTGAGCGCGAAACCCTGAAGTTTGCACCTGATCAGGTTGTTACAAACCGTGTGAATCAACCCACAGAATGTACAAGTGGTGACTGAAGTAAATGTGAAGATTTAAATTTTAAAAAACCATTGCAGTAAGAGACACTTTGCAATTAACCCCACGAAATCCTCCCCCTTGCGTCTAACGTGCTTATCCCATAGTTCCTGCTGATTTCTGCAGCAGTTCCCAAAGCCCTCTTTCATGTCTTTACAAGGTATGATCAAAAATGCAGTGAACGCTGCAGCCGAGTGCCCTCCAAGGGAAAGGCTGCTCACACAAACGTGACTGTTTCTTCATCCACCTTATTTGCCAGGTCTGACACTGTATGATTTCTGGTCTTCCCCAAAGTCAAAAAGACCACACAAAGTAAATCTTTTCGATTAATTCACGGCATTGAGGCAGCCACAATAGCACAATCGAAGACACAAAAAGGGGGCTTCAGAGCAAGCATGACAGGAGAAGTGTGTTCAGAGCAAGCGGGAGTTTGTTGATTGATGGCAATGTATTTTTTATTGTAATAAACATTAAACTGGTTGAAATATTCACCATATTTTTCAATCTGATTTACTTTCTAAGTTCATCTTGGGGAAAAATAGCGATGTCAGACAAAGCCGTGAGTATCCTGGTCTTCCTCCTGCTTTCTTCTGCCATTTTAAAGGAGACGTCTTCTCAGGCATCACAAATTTGGCCTGAAATCTTCATTTCTCTTTAAAGGAGATTTAATGCTGAAACCGTCCGTGACACCGTATCATTGTGAACTTAACTCACGGTGATCTGTGGTATTGTGGAGGCAGTGGGGAGCGGCCATAAAATCACCCCTAAGTGGACCTTTCTCCCCTAGTTTGACATAGTCCCCGTGTGGCTGTTCATGGCTTCCTGAAGGTTTCCGCCAGGGGAAGCTCCATGCCCTGACTCCAAATCCTCCCGTGTCTTCTCATTACATTCTGAGTCTATCAAAGCTGCAGTCTTTTTGATGCTTCTTTAATGTCTTCCTTTTTTAGTTTATTCCCTAAAACATGGAAATCACATCTCGGCTTTTCCCTTCTTCTTCTTCTCCTTCTCCTTCTCCTTCTCCTTCTTCTTCTTCCTGTTCTTGAAGACGTCACCATTTTTGTTGAGGGGGCACCAAGAGCTCTAGAAGACTCCAGCAGCTGCAGAGAGGTTGTCTTGGGCTTGAGACCCAGAGTCTCCCCTGAGCGGGATCTCGGGCAGCCCATTTCTCTGTGGCCTCTTCATTTCTTTGGGAAAATGAGACTTCTTCCCTCATTTGAATCTGTGCTCGCAGTCCCTAATTAAGTAATAACTTTCCCAACACTCCACTGCACTAAGCCCGAACGGCACTTCTATTACCTCCTCTTACTGAAGTCAAAATTACAGACCTGTCATTTCCTGGATTTTCTCATAAATGCAAGCATTAAATTATATCTACACTCACCCATTAGTACCTTCTCTCTGTGGTGGGTGTTTAAATGTCTCATAATGACTCTACTGTCTCTTCAACTTTCCATCCCTATCAGAATATTAATGAATCCCACTTGTTCTAGAGTTCCTGTCTAGTTTGTCTTCTAGTTTCTTGATATAACATTAATTTGGTTTTATAAAGTTCATGTTTCTTTCTCTTGGGGACGCAAAAGAGAAACATCTTTCTTACACAGAGGCACCATTCTGTTTAGGTTTCAAAATGTCTTTGGGCAGAGCAACTCTTCAGTTACAGTTAGATCAGGTCTCTCTCTCCTTCTCTGTCCCTCTCTGTCTCTCTCTGTCTCTCTCTGTCTTTGGGGTGTTTTAAACAGTTTGGCACTCGCTCACACTTCGATGACAGCACATGTGTTCTGTGTGCCTTACACACACGGACTCTTTCGACCCTTTCACTATCCCTGTGGGGTGGTTTCGCTATTGTTCTCACCGTAAATAGGAAGAAACTGAAGCCAAGAGGTTCGTGGGTTTCTTGAAGACGAGAATGAGCAATGTCAGAACCCCAGAGGTCAGTCCAGATACCTGTCAGGGTTTCCTGAGTTAGAGTGGTAAAAGCTCAACTTCAAATAGGCAAAAGGAGCAGTTTCTTTCCTCATGGAACTGACCTTGGAAACAACAGCGGGAAAGAAGGAGTTCTCTGAGACAGCTACCGGGGGGGGGTGCCCCCAGGATGCTCAATCTCAGATCTCCCAGTACTTCTGGGCACTTCCATGTTCCCTCAGGTGGCTCTTCCACAGGGCTGGTGTCAGGGCAAACAGTTATCCCCTAGCTGACCCCCTCCTAGTTTAACAATGAAAAGACGACTCTTGTTCTCAAGCACGAGTTAAAAGGAGAAATGGGAAAGGATGCTGATTGGACAACTTGGGTCACATGACCACGTCTAGGACCAATCAATGTGGCCAGAAATGTCGGGTACTAGGATTAGCTCTTCCAGAGTTGAATGCCCATCCTTGGATAAATTATTTTAGAGAAAAATAGAAAGTAGCTCTGGTAAAACACATTTTACAGTCATGGAGTAAGAAAACAAAACAAAACAATACCCTAAAAGAGAGGACTAGCACAACTTTGCCACTGGAATGACTGGTGCATGCTGAACAGCAACGCCGAAGAAATGTAAAACTCGGAACTGCAACCCGGATCTCACCCCAAACTGAGATTGTTGTTGACCCTGAAACAGATGAACAGATCCCTGGATCTGCAAATCAATAGTCTGCTGGAGCTGAGGGCCAGGTTCCCCCTCTAGATGGGAAGAGAGCAACTCACTGCCAACATCCCCCTCGGCCTGCTTTGCTCATTTAAGTAACCCGTCCGGCCCGTGCAGGCACTTGCTTTTCAGACCTGCGGCTCACCCAGTGGTCACCAAGTGGCACATTCCATCACCGGGATGACCAACTTGTGCATCCTTTTCCTGCATCGCATTTGGCCAACAAAGAAGAGATTAATGCTCTAAGGAAGAAACCACCAAGGCAAAGGATCCAGCAGTTAAAAACAGAGTTTTCTTGACAGCATGGCTTATGTCATTTGACAGAATTTTTCAAGGTGCAGAAAAACAAGTTTGACAGCATGAGTTTTAAGCAGAGAAGCGTATATAGCATATCCAAAGTCAATCACTGCCAGCGTTTGTGTGGGGTAGGAGCCAGGGCGAGAGCTGACTTCATTTCTCTCTTCTTTCCACCCAGAGCCTCAGTCTGCCCTCTTCAGACAGTTGTGCAAAATAGACCAACCCATTTCCTTGTGGCTTCCACTCGTATGTGGTGGTTCCCTCTGTGACAGTACCTAGCAGCTCTGGAAATCTCCGAGCCCTGGGGCATCACCAACACAGAGCTTTGCAGACTGTGGCCCTATAAATTCTTTGTTGCATAAACCAAGAGGTGTTTTCAGGCAAGAGCCTGCCGAAAGCCTTGGAGAACTCAGAGAAAAGAGGGCTTGGGGGATTTTTGTTTTGTTTCGTTTACCCTGAAGGGCTGGGATGGGGTAAGTTGGTAGGGTAAAAATGGGACAAAAGTGTTATATTTCTCATTCAGTCTTTGTTTTTCTCCACATCTGAAGCTCCAAAATTATTTCTAAAACTACTGTGGGGAGGACAGGGCAGTGACCCTGAGCTGGGGGGTGGGAAAGGCGGGGGGCAGAAGGCAATCACGTAGGAAAAGACAGCATGGTGGTCAGGCGGGGTGGCTCCCTCTCACCCTGCTTCACTGAGCGCGCATGAGAAGGTGAGTCTCTTGCTCCCTTTTCCGGGGTTATTGATTCCATTATCATATTTAGGGTGGCAGAAAACCTGGATGCTATGACTGTGTGTCTCCTACTGTCCCTTTCGGAATAACAACCCATCCCTATGTAGCAGGCTCGGTTTTCCTGTTTTGCCGCCCATCTGGGCACCATTGTTCTCCCCATGATCGTGTAATTGCCCCGCTACATTTCTAAATGATCTCACTGTTTATTTGTATATTTCCCCTCAATTCTCTAAGAAAGAAGAAAACACTTTTGTTGTTCCCTAGTTGCATCTCTACAGAACCTCATCTTCAAATTAGTATTAAACTAAGATTATCTTGCCCAAACCCTTACTCCAGTGACTTTTAAGACAAAAAATATTGCTTTTATCACACTAGCTGTTGGCCAAAATGAAATGAGAATGTTATAATTTTTTCCCCAAATTAACATGACCCATGCTCAAAATCTTTGCAAGTCTAACAAATGATCACCTCATATCAGATTGATCCACCTGTGCATCCACTCCCCATCCATCCATTCTTCCCCCCCACCCATCCACTCATCCATCCACCCATCCATCCGTTTCATTCATTCAACATTTCCTTGCATGACTGCTGCTGTGTGCCACACACATGTTCCTTACTCTTCCTAGCTGCAAGCAGTATTTTTTCAGATAAAACATCAGACCAAAAATAGTATCTCTGACATTTCCATTTATCCCAGTTACCATATGGAATCCACTACATTACAAAACATAGCTACTATGCAGAAATCAGTTTTTTTAAATATCCGAAGAAGCAATTTTAAAATAAGAGGTAAGGCGTGGCAAAGCCGGCCGGGGAATAAGTGGGACCCATCAATTACAAGATCCCAGGACAGTACCAAATACTTCTCAGGACCCCACATGTGGAACTTCTCATAGGCTCCCTCGAGTTGTGGACTGCATATAAGGACACAGATGCCACGATGAGCCCGCCACGTGACTCTTCACAGCAGCCTGCTCTGTGTCTATTAGACCAGGGTGTACTTTTATTTTTGCCCTTGCTCTTTTCCTCTTTTGGTCAGCCCAAGTTCACTCTGCAGAGTCACTTGCTCCCTTACCCCTTCACCTTTCACTTTTCAAATAAACTTTTGGCACCATCTTTCTGCTTGTTTCGTCCACTTCTTTGTTCCAGGCAAAAAAAAAGACCTGGAATGTGTTTAGTTGGCAAGCCATTTCTAAAGGAACTACCTGATGACAATTTGATGAAATAATCATTAAGTGTATGACAGGAGAAAATTATTCCCAAATCTTTAAAAGTAATTTCTAGTTCTAAACTAAAATACATTGGCTTTTTAAAAAGAACAAAAGGAAGTAAAGAAGGAGAATGATAAGGAGGGAGAATATTACTGATGTCCTCTTGCTGAAGTCTTCATGCCTGACCTGGGTCCCTTCCTTTCTCCCCAAGGCCACCATTTTTGTTAAGTGAGATTGTCAGACCTTTCAACCTGCCTTTATATACATATATACTGCGTGATGCAATTTATATTAACACACAGGAAATACTGCCACACGTTTATCCATGGGTAGATGTATGCATGCATATTCCCTGATTTTCATGGCAGGCAATCTCAAAGACCACTCCTGTTTTCAGTGGAAATGGACAAGCACTTGGGTCATTCTTTCCTGGCTTTTGGGCATACATTTATAGTCGCTGCTAAAACATCAATGTCTGGGCTTGGGTCAGAATCCATTTGGCATAAATGTGGAGAAATGTAATTTTCCCAGATGGGTTAAAATTTAAAACCGCTTGTTTTTAAAACCGCTTGTGTCATCGGTTTTCTCTGGTGCTTTTCCTTACCAGGGACTGGGGAGAGCAGCATATGGCCTCTCTGATTTGCACAGGCCCAGCCTTGCTCAACAACCCACTTGCTCTCAGCTCACTGTCCCTGAACTGAGAGCAGAAAAAGGAGGGAAAAATAACTTGGACAAGAGAAAATCTTAAAGCATGGGGCTGTCGCTCTTTCAAGCCCAAACTGGCAGTGGCCGAGGCATTAAAAACAGCCTTCAGTCACAATGCGAAGCCTGCTGTCAGTCTGGCAGGAGTTTTTCCTTTCAGCTCTTCCTTCACATCGTTAATTCATGGTGTCTTCTCTTCTGTGCTTCTCTCTGGCAGTACTGATCGTAATAAGTTCCCTTTGCCTTTACACGGAGAGCTCATTCTTCCTCCTCTGCCCCAACTTTATCAGCTGCTCTGCAACCAACGGGGAATAAGGAATCCTGGAGATCATCCTTCCGCAATGACATAACCACACAATAACATATGTAGAAACTTCCAAATTGAAAATCTTTAAGCTTAAAAAATATGTGTCTGCATCAATCTATGGAAGAGAATAGAGAACCCAGAAATAAATTCATGTATTGACAGCCAACTGATTCTCAACGAAGGTGCCAAAAACATACACTGGAGAAAGGACAGCTTTCTCAACAAATGGATATCCACATCTAGAAGATTGCATCTAGATCACTCCATCTCTCAGTCTACACAGAAAAATCTATTCAAAATGGATCAAAGACACAAGGAGACAAGTTTTGCCAATTTTTCTCATATATAGAAATTTAAAAAGAAAATTGAATACGATTAAAAACCTGACTTTAGATAAAAAAGGGATTAGAAAGGGGGAGGGAGTATACCAAAGTAGACTAAAGGTAGACCATTCAGATGTATGCCTATGTATATGGAAATATCACTGTAAATCCCATTCATCTGTACAACAAACATTTTTAAATGTGTCTGAGATAAATTAGCAGGACCTAGAGATTTATTCAAATAGTCTATGTAAACATGAATAATCATGTATGTCAACCTCAGAAACCATGTTAAATTATTCATTCCTACAGTAGATTTCCCAATTAACTTGGAGTCCTATTCTTCAGGCTATTTTTTTTAAGGTAATGATTGTATTTTTAATAGTTTGAGTCTACTATAAAGAACTTAAGTGATATCAAATCTACAAAGACGAAAGTAAAAGAATTGACCTGAATTGAATCCCCAGAAATAAATATCATTAAACTAATATGAATATTTTGAAAGTTACAATTATGTCACTCCAAACATCTCTCTCTCCTATGCATAACTTCAGATAGGAGGCCAGATGAAGCCAATGAAATACATTTCTATAAAATGGATATGCTATACATACTATTTTGAAAATTACTTTAATTTTACTTGAATTTAGTAGGAAAAAACTGACAGTAAACTGAAAAAAATTACGAATTTGAAGTAAAAGTTTCTGTACTACCAGAGGGACTACTGTTTTAAATCACTCTCTTAGTTCAAAATAATAATGATACTTGAACTTTGAGAAGATGGAAGTCATTTTTAAGCACTGTACACCAATTTTAAGTATTAATATACTCTACTCTAAAGAAGATACGGAAATTAGCACCACCCTCCCCCCACTTATGTTAGTTTTCTTTTTTAACTTTCCAGGTGTGTGACATTTGCAAGCTCTCACCGTAATTTCCAGTGTAGTTAGCCCCGGAGGATCGGAAAGTGACTCCAGGGCTCCAAACTGCCCTTTCCCAGGCTGCTCCGCCTTGGTTCTTCATTCTGAATTCCCTCCTAATCAATTGTACTTTGTTGTTGAGTTTTCTCTTCAGGGGGACTCAGGGGTGTTATTTGCACAGGATGCTTCCTGCTGAAAATCTCTTTTGACAGCTGAATGACATCTTGTAGGAGGATAATAGGTTAGGAAGGTGTGTTACATCCAGACCCGAGAAATGAGGCTAGAGATGCTGACAGTGTCGTGGCCTATTGGGTTGCAGTGGTCCAAATACAGTCACGCTTGAAGGAGAAGGAGGAGGAGGGGAAGACGGAGGAGGAGAGGGCAGCACGGGGGAGAAATGCCCTCTGCGGAGAGAAAAGATTCCTCTGGTCCTTCCGTAGGTGCAGGGGAAAGGCCACCCCGCAGCGTCAGCCCCACACGCAACTCCTCCCCAGCTCTTGGCTCAGCTGCACCAGAATCCAAAGGAGGAAGACAAAGGCCAGATACGAGCAAACACCAGGCTGCTGGGACACTCAGGAGAAACTTCTGCCACTTGAAAGCCCAACCCTCCGAGGAATAAAGCCGGGGAAAACTCACTAAATACACAAATCAAAGCAAAAGCAAATGAAAAGGGACAGCGAGGAAGGGAGGAAATGAAAAGCTGATGAGCAGGCACAGCTGGCCCTTTCAGAGCGAGCTTAATGTCTCTCAATTACAGGATGCGCTCTGCTCTTCAGAACGTCGGCACAGCCACGTGGCAGGGTTGACAGGACTAGCCCCACTTCGCGGAAGAAGGCACCGAGCCGGGAGGCAGCAGGCTGGTGCTATGTGCTAATCCAAGGGGGTTTTCTGTGCCGCCTCCGGTATATGCAAGAGACAACGACAGAGGGAGACAAAAACCAAGGTGAAACTGGGAATGTTAATGCACCTTACACTGTATTGTTCTTTCAGTTGCCTTTTGTAAGACAGAGGCTGGGGAAACCATGTGGTGAGCATCTATCATCTTCATCTATCCGGCATCCATCCTTTGCCTAATGGCCTTCCACTTTCCTGTTGGGAGATTACCTCCTGCACCTCTCCACCGCGGGTAATTTTGGTGCAAAAATAGTTGTAGACATCTCCTTTTACTACTGAGACTAAGGGAGCCAAACTCGTCCCAGGTCAACCGGGGAAGGGTGCTCTCTCTCGAGACTTTGAATCTTGATGGAGTGCTGAAAGTCAAAATATAAATGGTTGGAGGCCATTCATGATGGCCTTGGTAGAGATAGTGGTGACCATGGTAGAGGGGGTGGTGTCACGGTGGAGGCGGCAGTGGCCATGGTGGAGGGGGTGGCCACTGCAGCCACACTTGAGATAGAACGGCTCCTGCTGTTACATCTTTCTCACAAATCTCCATTAATATAAAAGGGCTAATGTCACTTTCTGTTTCCTGACATTCAGAACCCTAAATGAGGCAAGGGAGTTAGCAGGATTTACCATCTTTGCAAAGCTCCAGCCTCATACTTGTCACTGAGGATCTCAGTGGACAGCCAAGGAGTTAGGAAAAGGGCAGAGAGGAAGAGATTCTCTTCGAGCTGTGTGAGTACAGGTGAACAGATCCCGAGTCTAGCAGATGCTCAGCAGTCATTGCTAAATCACAGTGAAAAGTTTTTAGGCCTCCAGGATAGTGGTTTAGTGGCTGGCAAGGCTTGAATGTATGTCCTTCCAAAATTCATGATGGACCTTAAGCTCTAAGACAGGGGCTTTAGGAAGTGATTAGGCCAAAAGTGCTCCATCTTTATAAACGGGATTGATGCCCTTACGAAAGACTTCAGAGTGCTGCCTGACCATTCAGTCTCCACTGCCCTCTGAGGACAACTGTTTGTCCTCTCTGAAGGACCCAAAGCGCCATTTGGAAGCAGAGAGTGCGCCCTCACCACACATGAAATCTGCCAGCACTTTGACCTTGGGTTTGCCAGCCAGAACTGTGAGAAATAAATGTCCGTTATTTCTATACTGGCCTATGGTATTCTGTTACAGAGGCAGGAGTGGACTCAGATGGTGGCCAGCAGGGAGCTCCTGTCCCAAGGAGGACGCTGGGTATAAGGCTGCAGAGACCTGGGGTTGCCTGAGGGCTTTGTGTGGGAACCTTCCGCACACAGCTTGTTTCCGGTGTCACTTCCTAGTCCAAATGGTCCCTGCACCCAGATAGACTACGGAACGGGGCTCCCCTTCCGCCGTAGCTGCACCTTGCAGCAAAGTGATGCCTGAGAGAGCCAGGCTGGGAAGGGTCTGTGAGTCAAGGCTGAAGCCTTCACCCTGGACTCTGCGCAGAGGTGGGCCATCCACTCACTCCTGGGCTGCCCATTACATACCTTTTCCATTGCACAGCTGCACGCGCGCCCCGAGTGCTTGCAAGAGTGGCTGGCACGCGGCCGCTGCAAATCACACCTCGAGCCCCATCCTCGTGGCTCTCTCCAGAGGCGCGGTCGCCTGTGGGCTGATGCATGGCTGCCTCCCTGAGGCTGTGCTCTTTTCTGCTTCTCTGCTCCGCTCCTCTTCTTGCTGCAAGAAGAGAACAGTTGTTCATGGTGGAAGTTGGTGTTAAATGAAAGCGTTTGGTGCAAACACAAAGCTTCGATATTATTTATTTATTCCCTCCTTCATAAGAGGGGTGCTTGCAAAACACAGATGAGAAAGACACAAAGGGCAGGGCCATGGCCATGGAAGAAACAAAGCCCAGGCGCGTCTGTCCTGGTAGCTGCTGAGTGAGCCCGACACGGGCCTCTGGGACACGGCGCCAAGGAGAGTGGGGGACGGCACGACGCAGGAATGTCTTTTTGTCCTTTCTTTCACAGAATTAGGAATAAAATGTAGAATTTAGGGAACCTTAGTGACACGCGTCAAAGGCTTCATTTCATGCCGAAGAAGCAAACTGCAGTAATCTGCCTACTTGCCATGTCACACAGCTGTGGTGACACAGATGGACTGATTCTAGGCACTTCTGGAAAATTCTCCCCACAGCACAAAAATAAAACTTCCCCTAAGCTATTAATACTTCAATCTACATTACAAGAAGTACATGGTCTTGTTTAAGTGTCAGACTTCAAAACAATAAATATTTTCTGAGTAAGTTAAAGTAGAAAGAATTCCTTTGACATTTGGATGTGCTGAAGAACAGCCACCAGTGGGCCTGGAAGCCGTGTAGTGTGGGGAATGGGCACCACTTGCGGCAGTCTGGAGAAGGGCCACGGTGGGTGGCGCCACAGTTATCTGTCCTCGCCCACCACACCGAGCTCAGAGTGGACACACCGGAAGTGTTTCTTGGGCGAGTGAACTAATTGGTTTCTTTAGCAAAGAGAGGCTGCCATGCTGCCTGCTGCCTCAGCAAGCTCAGGACAGCCACCAGGCAGGGAAGTTTCAAAGGGCCGGCTTCCCGGGGCAAGTGGGCTGTGTCTGTCACAGCTGAAGGAGAAGCTCAATTCTCAGGGAGGGGCTGCAGGGCTGGTTAAAAGGTGGACTCTGGCTCATCAGACATCTTAGTTCGTTTTGTGTTGCTATAACAGAATACTGCAGATTGGGTATTCTTAAAGAAAATAAATTGATTTCTTACTGTTCTAGCGGGTAGGAAACCCAAGCTTGAGAAGCCACATACGGTAAGGGATTCCTGCTGCATTGCAACACGGCAGAAGGCATCATGGGGGCAAGAGGCCAAACTCCCAGCCTTGGGCCCTTCTATAGCCAGCATCAGTCCAATGAGGACTTGAACATACCCCCTGAGGCATCATCTTCCAGCGCTGCTGCCTTAGAATTGAGCCTGCAACATGGGCTTTGGGGGATGCATCCAAAGCAGCACACTAGGCTGGGGTGAGCCGAGACTCCCGGGGCTCCAGGGAGCCAAGCCTGCTGCTCACGGGCACCCTCGGGGTGGGGAGGATGTCCGTGCTGACCTTCAGTGCCATCTGAGAATCCTGAGGGCCGAGCCTTCCATAAAAAAGACAAATTGTGAAATCCGGTGGGATGTGATTTTCGGACATACAAATTTATCTTGATATTTATGTAAATTCAGAGATCTCTGCGCAGAACTGTGATCAAAGGAAGGGGAGGCATGTGTCTGTATTTTCACACCAGAAGAGAAGCATTCCTGGTGGCTAGGCGTCTACTAAAATACTCAGCATATGTGTACTGCATTTCATGACAAATCTGCTCAGTTTGATGCATTTAAAACCTGTCAAATGCTTTACAGGCAGAAAATCTGCACAACGCATGCAGAGCCCATAAGACACTGACAGCCTCTCGCTGCTACTCTCAGCAAAACGAGATCTTTCCTATTCCCACAGCATTGCCATTGTGTTTATTTCTCTGGTCATCAGATGTCCATCTGGATTTGCACATTTTCCTTAACGCACTTCCCTCACCTGGCCCTGAAGAGCCCTGGGAAACTGTCCTCTGCCCTGGGAGCCTACCACACTGTCCTTTTGCGTCACCGAACTGACAGCTCTGGGCCTGGGGATGCAAGTCCGGAGATGAGGGAGAAGAGGAGGGACTCCCATTTGTTTAACACCTACTATGTGCCACATAATGGACCAGGCTCATTGCATACATTTTCCCTAATGTTCATTATGGCATCATTAGAGGACAATGGAGGGTGAACAAAGAAAAAGACGTTTTTCTTATATGCGTGGGCATCAGAGACAAGCGAGCATATCCCAGGCTACTCCCTGTCCCTCCACACACAGGTCCCAGCTTTGTGTCCAGAAAGACAGATGCCACAAGTCGCCTGGATCGAGGCTCCCTGGCTGCACAAGGAGAATCTAGTGGTGACGGCTCCAGCTCGTTCTGTTCTGTTTTTCCCGTTACCATTGTCTGCTCCCAGGGGAGGGCTGCAGGCAGCAAGTGCAGAAGTCTTGCCTGCATTCTGCCCTCCTAAAAATTAAAGATTCTCTCCTGGAGCCCTAGGTGCCAAGGTGCAAGAGTGTTAAAGTCCAGACTGAAATGCTGTCGCAAGAAGACCTGTTATTAGTGCCGCTGATTTCAGATCTATTTTCAATCGGCAGGGAATTTTTTATTCTGTTTTATTTTTCAGATTGAAAAGGGCTAAAGAGATAAGCGATGATGCATGTCCTTTTTGGTCCGTTGATCACACATGCAAAAAAATGTTCAAGATAAGAATGACAAAAATAATTTAAAAAATCACAATACCACCATGAGCTTTTAGTAACATGGAGGAAATCACACTACAGCAGGGACTCATTTTGCCAGCTTTCATGTGTTTTTAGCCACAGGAAATAAAGCAAGCATTGTACCCTACCCTTTAATTCACTGCTTCCCCTATCTAGTTCCTATTTCCTGGTAAATTAAATGGCTGCAATTTACAAGCTTTCCTTGTTTCCCAGCACGTATAAGCCCCGCTTTCAAAGGTCTCTGAGCTCTTCTTAGAGAGCTTATATAGCTACTGTTGCCCTCTAATGAGGTATCCTGCACGTAGTAGGCACTCAATAAATGCTGGTTTGGGTTAAATTAAAGCATTAATAATTCCTTATTTCACTCTTAGCCTGATGGAGAATTACAGAAGCTGGGGAATGTGCCGATCATGCCTCACCTCCCCAGTCTAGTTTGTTCTCTTCTGCGTTTGTTACCCAAGACTTGTAATTCAGAATCCAATTTTCGTCTGTGTCCTTGAAAGAGGCACCTAGAAGGAAGAGCTCTTTCTCCGCGAGTGCTGTGTTGGAAATGGATCAGGAGCCTGCTTCTGTCAGCACCAGCAAGGCCTGCGGGTCCAACAGAGGGGACCTTCGGTAGAGTCATCCCGGCAGGGCCGCTATGTGAAAAAGGAACTGCGTACCTGGAAAACGAGTGCAGGCACGCTGCCCTAATCCTCTGAAATCACAAAATTAGCCATGAACTGAAGTAATCATTACCTTGTCTTTCCTTCCCTTTGTAAACAGCTCTGCTCGGGGAGCTACTCCCTGACCACAGCAGCCCCTAGCGGCACAGGCTGGAACTGCAAACGCAGGGCTGCAAAGGGCACCCCAGATTCTTGGGTTTGGAGTCGTCAGTGTGCCCCCAGATATTTACTGAAGCCTGAAACTTTCCCTCTTGCACCCTCTTCGCTTACCTTCGCTCATCTAATTTTATTTCTTAGGGTCTTAACTTAGCCTTTTGTTTTCCCAACACACACAAACGCACGCACACACTGAGAGTGTGGGCATGCAGGAAAGGCTGGGGTCAAGGAGGCTTGGGGCAGGGCACAGAGGGGCAGACTGGTAAGGATGGGGAGAGATTCTCAGCAAACCCCCAGGTCCACTGCTCCTGTGCTGCCTGTGAAACTGGAGCCTGGCTTTGACTTGAATTTCATCCAGAAAAACCGGCTGTTGGAGTGAAGACTCACATCTCCACCTGCATCCACACCCTCCCAAGTGGCTGTCCCCAGCCAAGGGGGGAAAACTACAGCAGCGAGAGAGCCCTTTGTAAGTAGCAGAATGTTCCCTCTCTTTCCAGGGAGCAACTCCACAAAACTTCAACTCCTCACCGGCCCAGATGACAGTGGAGCAACTTTTGTTAAAGAAAATCTAACACAAAAGCTCCTTAGAAACCACATTTCAAGAGAGGCTTCGCTACCTGAGCCCAGGCAATGGATTTATGCCTAGACTGCGCCCCCTCAACGGGAACCTAAATAGTTAAACCCCTCCACAACCCCTCTTTCTAGAATGAAAGACGGTCAGGGCCCCAGTCTCCCCAAGGCTGGGAAGGGACAGAGAGTAGGTTAGTGAAAACCTACACGAAGCTAAGACTGTGCTACTGGGCGCTTCACTCACTGACCTGAACTAGCTCATTTTCTCTTGCTATAGCACAATACTGAGACTGGCTCATTTATAAAGGAAAGAAATTTCTCATCGTTCTGGAGGGTGGGAGGTCCAAGTGGAGGCGCTGTGTCAGTCTTAAGGGGTGTGTACAAGAGACAAAGCCAAGTGTGGCTCTATAACAGACCACTTGGAGATAACTCTTTAACCCATTCCTCCCCTAATCCATGAAAGGACCAGTCCACTCATGAGGATGCCACCCTCAGGATCCCATCACCTCTTAAAGGTCCCCTTTGTCCCACCTCTTAATACCGGGCAATGAGGATCAGATTTCAACTTGAATTTGGGTGGGGCATTCAAAGCACAGCACCTGAGCTCACTCAGAATCCCCCAGAGGAGAAAACCAGCCTGAAAGACAACTGACATGAGGAATAAAACCGTAACTCTTGGTTTTGCATTTAACTGTTTCTGCAAGCGTTTAAGTTGATTCAAATGCAACTGAAACTGAGCTGGGTGATTTGAGCACCAATTAATATGCTCTGGTAGAGTTGGCAGAAGAGGGCTTTGAATCAAGCAGAGGGAAACAAAGGAGAAAAACCAAGCCTTGCATCTTCTGTTTTACGCCGTGGGGGAGCACACAGAACAATTCCCACCGGGCTTATTACCAAGACTCTGAAGATGTTAAACCCCCCGGGAAAAGGCCAGAGCTCCGTGTCTTGGAGGGAAATGTGAGTTAGTTAATAAAGAGACCGTGGATCCTTCTAAGAGTGGGTGGCCACGGGCTTTGTGTGGTGCTTCTCGGCCATGTGAAGGACAGATGTCAGTGCCGACAGGCCCGGGACTCAGCGGTTTAACGTCCAGCCACGATCCCGAGGGACCTAGGCGCTTTCAGCGCTGAACCTCCTCTAGTCATGGTCTGCCCTCGGCTTCCCTGTCCATCCGGATGTAAGAGAAGAACAGCCCCTTGCTGTCTGACCTAAATGGCTGCGCACTGGCCTCTCCTCAGCTGCCAAACGTAGCACACGTCGGCCGTCTCCACTTCCTCGCTCTTCAGCAGGCTGCACCTTTGGCAGGACCTTTGGGGAGCTCGCTGGTGTCCTCTCAACATCCAGACCCACCAGCCTGTCCCAGGCCGTCTGACTGTGGGGCTCCCTCTCTGCGGTCTTCTCACCAGGCTGCAGAGACATGGCCGAGCGTCGTCTCCTGTCCTCTTCTGCCCTTCCCAAGTCTCTCTAAGTCAACCCTGCTAGGCGCTGATGCTCGCGCTGGCTCAGAATCCAACATCTGGCCTTATACCCACCCGGTATCCACTTTCCCTCTGTTTCTTCATTCTAGAAATAATTTTTTGAACACTTACTTCCACGGGGCCTCCTTCCAGCCCTGGAAACACAGGAGTGACTGTGACAGGCAGAGACTCTGGTCTCGTGGGCTTTGCTTCTGGCACTGGGAAGGCCCAGATAGTAAATATTTTAGGTTTTGCAGGCCATATGGTCTCCATAGTAACTAGAGCTCTGTGTCCATGACTCAGGACCAGCCATAGACGATACATAAACAAGCGAACCTAGCTGTGTCAATCTGTCCTCTTCCTTCTAAGCCAAAGGAGTGGAGCCAGGGGGCCAGGAAGGCCACAGCACACTGCCTGTGAGTGAAGCCATCCCAGGAGACACCGGAAGGGTTCCCAAGACATCGCTGGAGCACCTGGATTCAACTTTGTAACCCTGTGCAAGACAACACACACCTCCTCTTATGCCTTTGCTTATTTCAGCTGATAAACATTCCTCCCTCTTCCACTTTTTTATCTTCAGTCAGTTGAGTTGGGGTTCTGCCACTTGTATCCAACTGCATTCTTGAACCCTCCTTCTCCTGACCCTGGGCAATCTCATCCACCTCTCAGAGTTTCTACGGTCACCTTTATGTGGATGGCTTTCAGAGCCTTATTTCAGGTCCTAACTCTAACGCTGGGTCCACATTTCCTTTTGCCTTTGACATTTCACTCAATATCCTGCAAACATAACGTGACTAAAGCTCACCTCATACCCGGCCTCCATCCCGCCACACATCTACATTTCCTAGTAATACAGACAGTAACCCCCAGTGGGGCTGTTGCTCTGTGCTCCCCCTGGGAGGCACTGTAAACAGGACAGCGAAGCATCCCAAGTAACATGCGAAGCAGACATTGTAAGGCCCCCAGACAGACGAGAAGCTGAGTATCAGAGAGTCTTGGGCAGTGGTGGTGAACCTATGGCGTGCTTGTTGTTTTTCTTTTAAGACAAAAGATAGTAATGAATGAATTGCTTTTGTAAACTAAAATCTCAGTATTTAGGTTTAATTGCAGTGTTGGCACTTTTCGATGAATACTGCAAGTGGGTTTAGGGTTGCGTTGGGGTGCTCTTCTCTGAAAGGTGAGCTCATTTGATTAGTAAGTGATTTACTTGGCTTCATTTCAGGCTGGCTGTCTAAAGCCTTGCTCCTGTACTGTACCAAGCTCCCGACCCTTCTTGTTAGGTTACAGCACGGTGGCTGAGTCGGTCGCCTGAGCCAGGAATTTCAGGGTCCCACTGATGCTCCTTTCAGAATGTTTCTCTCTCTCCCCCTCTCCTATTTTACTCCTAGTTCTTTTTCCTGAGGTAACACAATAGCCTTCTAAATGCCTTCTCTTTCCCCAGGTCCTTCCCTTCCTCCAGCCCACACTGCATTTCCTACACAAACACAAACCTCCAATGAACAAAAGTTTTCAAATCTCTGTATCTTCTCACCACCCTGCTGAGAAATTGACAGCACCTCCCGCACGACTGCCCGGCACCTTTCCTGGCATCAAGGCCGTTCCCAATCCGGCCTACACCCTGGTTTCAGGGATGTACAGCATGACATGTTTATGTCCACACTGAAATAATTACCACAGTCAAGGAAGTGAACGTACCCGCATGACTTTATTTTCTGTCTTACTGATGCATTTAATACTTTCTTGATCTACTCGCTGCTTCTAGAAAAGAACAAGTTTAATCTGCTTTTCTAGAGCTATTGAAACTGGTTCTGTTTGGAGTGATTCAGCCGCTCTCTGACTCTCCTTTAATTTCCATCTCAATTTCCAATTCTTCCTGAAAGCACTCCTTAATACTCTCACCTCCTCTCCACCTTCTATTTCTGAACTTTATTGTCCCTTCCATTTATCTGCTGAGCATTCTCTCTGTTGCTCTCTCTCTCTCTATGTCTCTCTCTCACTATCTCTCTCTCTCTCTCTGCTTCTTTGAGACATTGTTGTCTTATTTGAATTTTCCCTTGAACTGTCTTATTTCATTATTCAACATATACATTGTTATTTAACTGCATCATACTGCCCTAGAGGATGGGTGATAGGGAATTTTAAATCCCTCCCTAGCTCCTACCACGTGTCTTATCATAGCTCTTCTCAACCGTGGCTGCACCTCGCAGTTGCCAGTGGAGCTCTTTTAAAAAATACATGTGCCGGGCCCTTGAAGTAGAGATTTGGATTTAATCATTCTGATGTGAGGCCCAGGCATTGCCGTATTGTAAAGCTTTCCAGGTGATGCTAATGTGCAGCCAGGCTTGAGAATCAGCGGGTTAGCGCATTTCAGAAACAGAGACCGGCTGATGGATGTTTGGTTGACTGATTGGAGTCCAGACGTGGGTTCAAATTTCATTAATTGCTGCAAATGTATTTGGCTACCGTAAAAAGTACCTAACCAAGCAATTAAGAAATACTGTTTGTCACTAAAGATGATAATGTTGGTGGTGACGACAATGATGATGATAAACACCTGAAACAAATTCCCTCTTGCGTTCCCTCAGCACCAGGCGATAGTTTTCTCTACCAAGAAATCAGGTCAACCCCCGTTCAATCTCTGCAGAATCTTTTCTTTCCTAATGGTGCCTCGTGCTTTTCCAGCCACTCCATACGGGGCTCTGTGCAAGACAACAGGCTTCCTGCTTCAGTGGAGCAGACTCACTGGGAATAACCCAGTTCCTCCTTATCCCCAAGGCCACCATTTATAAAAGGCTTACTTAATTCGACATTCTGAGGAACTTTTGGACACAACTAAGTTCTTTTCTTAATAAGGCCTGGCTCCCAGGGAATTGTAGGGACACAGCCATTTAGTCCTTGGCCTGAAATGTTCTTGGAAGAAAGGGAGCTGCTGCCAGTGGTTGTCACCAGTTGTTCAGAGATGTGTCCTAACGAAGCGCGAGTCCTGGCCCTGTTCTCACGCGGAAAAGGAGCTCTGCTCTGGACTGCGAGTGGGGTCTGCCCTCCCCTCACTCCAGGCTTGTAAATGCCCCCAGGGCATCACAGATGCCAAGACAGTGGAAGATCTTCATCCATCAAGGAGTCCCTGTCTTCCTAGCCCAAGCCTTCAGGACCTAGGGGCTGTTTCTGCCATTTTATAGCAGGTCTGATTTAGGACTTACTTTGGTTAGAAGTCAAATGAGATTGGAGATACAAAAATTGAACATGATTTTTTTCTTCTTTATCCCACTTTTGATGTAAAACCAGAAGAAACTATGACCAGTTAGAGCAGATCTGGAACGGAGGAGCCTGGGCAGTGCCTACTATGGGGATCACGTAGGGAACACATTAAGGGACCAGGGCAGAGTGACAGTCAGGAGTCAGCCTCCCCATGTTCAGCCCCCACCGACCTTGGGAAATTGATTTCACCTGCAGGCTTTGGTGTCCACATTTGTCAAATAGGATAATCATAGTGACGGTGATGATTCTAGAATGTTCTAGGCCAGCGAAGATGGAAATTATGGGAACTATGGCATTGAGGGTCTTCTGTGGCTCTTGTGTGATCATGATGTTGATGCAAATCCTTGTTCTTAGCAGCCTGGCTTCTGGCTAGCACTTTCATTTGGGGGGAATCAGCTCTTCATTGAGTTGGCCAACTGAAGGTGTGATACTTAATTGTGATGCCAATTCAAATAACACACGCCTAGCAGATTAGTTTAGCAGTGTGCTGGGTGTGTCTTGACTGACTGACTGAAGAGGGAAGACCCACTTGGGTGCGGGTGGCGCCAGGCAATAGGCTTGCGGCCTGGATGGAATAAAAACGGAAGAAGGCGGTCTCGCTTCTGCTTCTCTGAGGAGCATCCTCCCTCACCACTGCCTTTGGCCCTCAGTCTCCAGGCTCTGCGCAGACCCTTCAGCTTGCTGATGCGGACTCACCCGGGACTCTGCAGTGGGCTCCGGGCCTTCCGCCTCTGACCGGGTCCTCTCGCTTCCAGCATGCAAACGGTCCTTTTTGCATTCTTCCACCCTGACTCTGCAGGCAGCCACTGAAAGCCATATGTATGATTTTTATATATATTTCATATTAAATCTATTCCCTCTAGTGAACCCTAACTGATACAAAGGGTTAGTGATATTTTTGAGTTCCTTATCACAGGACAGACCACGATATTTATCAGAATCCAATCAAAAAAGGAGAAACTACAGATCTACCAACCCCAAGCAATTTACTATGAGGAACTGGTTATACAAGCAATGCAAATCCAAGAAGTCAAGCAGAGGCTGAAGAGATGAGCCAGAAATGGGCAGCAGCAGGAAGTTGCTATCATGTGAGAGCTGGAAGGAAGTTAGGAAGAGGCGGTACGACACAGTCCCAAAGCCAGGCCCAGGTAGGAGCTAAAACACATGGAGGTATGCTGGGAAGAACTGGGGCAGTGTCGGAAGGGACTGTGAAGGGGAAGCTGAAGCCTCCAGGGAAGACACGGCCATCACCACCAATGACATCAACATAAGTAGAGAGAGATGGCGAGACACCTTGGCTTCCCTCTTCCCGTCCCGCCCATGAGGCAAGGGAGGCTGGGCAATGTCGTTTCCTAGTGAAACAGAGGATGAAGGATGGATCAGAAAGAAGACAGACTGTGAACAAGCAGCCTCCTTTCCTGCCTCCTAACACACAGAGCTCCCCTGTAGCCGGCACAGACTATTGTCTCCTTGGAAGAATTAAAATAAAATACTAAACGGCGTTCTCATTTGCAAAGTGGCAGAAAGCACTAAGTAAACTGAGATCAAAGGGCCCTGGAGCCACACTGCATGCTCAGTGCCATTGTGCCAGGAGAGGAAATGCGGCTGGGATTTGGGGAATTTGATTTGCTTCTTTTCTTTAATTCTTTTTCTTTAATTTTCTTCTTTAATTTTTCTTCTAGCAGTACTTTTTACCATTCATCTGGATTTTATTTTGTTTTATTCTGTTTTCTTCACATTCTCAACACATCTTAGGAAGATTAATTTAAACCAAATCTGCAAGTTCCCAAGGGGCTAATCCATTTTTCTGACTTTGTGAATAAAAAAACAACTATTATTTCTTATCGGTTGAAAAGCACAACTTACAGAGTTGAAAGCCTGCAGAGCTGCCTGCCTCCTGGGCAGTTTGGAGGCTTCAAGGGAGGGTTGGGGGCATGGGCTGTTTCTCGTGGGTCTTGTTACATGTGGCAGAGGCAGGAAGGAGGAGAATGCACTTTGAGACCTCAGCAGCGCGGGGCCCGCACGCTCCTCCCACCCCAGCTCCATGAAAGGGTCAGGGTTCCTCTCAGCCGATGAACAAATGAAGACTGGTGACACCGCTTTGGATGTCCTCCAAAGCCTGCATGGAGAAGGCTCTGTCCCCGGCCTATGGCACAGTTGGAAGGCGGGGGAACTTCTAAGGAGGGAGTGTCTCTCTCCCCACCTCTCTCTCTTTCCCAGCCACCATGAGATCTGCACCATGATGTACGGCACTTCCACAGGGCCAGGTGACCACAACAGGGCCGGGTGACCGTGGACTGAAACCATGAGCCACAGGAAATCTTTCCATTTACATTGGAATTTTGTCAGGTATTTGTCATAGTGATGGAAAACTGAGTAACAGTGTAGGGAATCCAGTTCTGCTGGCAAGCAAATAAGAGTTTGTGAGCTGCAGGGAGTCTCCCATCTTTTGTCAAATCCAGGGCCTTTGGCAGAAACTAAATCATGGGAGAGGCTGTCCATAGGTCGCTGAGAGACACAGCCAGGCCTAGAAATGTCAAGGAGGCCGAGAGAGTGGGAGAGAAACACCCTGGCTTTTTGCCTCCTGCTGCCCTCGGCACCCAGCGGAAGACTCAGACCGAAGACCAAGGCCATACAGACTCTGAGCTAGAATGGCCAGCCTTCCATCAAACACCCCTCTGCACTCCTCTCCAGAAGACTCCTGATGCTAGGAGGACACCCTCAGCTCTGGAAAGTCACTGTCCCCCCATCCTGCTGGTGGCTGGCCCAACACTACGGACTTCTTTCCCTGACCGAATCTGTGCACTGGCTTCCAAGGCCAGTCCCAGGCTCCATCTGCTCTCCTCCTGGCAGCGCTTCCTGGACTTACCCCATCCCTCATATATCTTCTTAGTCTTCCTTCTCCTGGCTGGAAGTCTCCAATTTTCCTTATATCATACGCACCACATCCAACTTTTGGTTTCCTATGCCTGCTAAGCATTTCAACCCCATTTCACCATTTGTCCAGTGTATGATTTGACTTTCTTTGAAAAGAAAACAGAAAGTCTTGGGATCAAATGAGTTTTGAGAATGTGGGGTCCCTAAGTCTCCCAGCTGTGGTCAGAGTCTGCCCAGGCCCCCAGCTCTTCACAATTCAGTGCACGTGGACCCCCCATCAGCACTTGCATTTCTTTTCTTTTCTGTTTTTTAGTACATTATGATCTCAAGGTGCATCCATTTTGCTATGAATGTAGCAAATGTATCATTCTTTACAGCAGTGTGCAGTACTCCACTATGAATGAATACCACATTTTCTTTATCCATTCTTCAGTTGTGGACATGTAACCCATTTAGCTATATGAGTTGTGCTGCTAGAAACATGGCTGTGCACAAATCACTAAGTCTTTGGCCTGTGGCGTCCGCTCTGCCCACCCATGACATGCAGGAAATGTCAAAGGATTACTATCCCCTCAGAGCGGCCCCCAACCACAGAAGACACAAATTGGTGCAACGCCCTCAGCTAGGCGACACCGCCCGTCATGTGGCAGGCCACGGAGGCCCTGCTATAACTAGCTGCAAGACCCCCACAGGACTCCCCTTTGGTGGTAACTGGCCCTGTGAGGCATCCCACACCAGATGCTTCCCCCCGCACCTCACTTCCCACACCCTTCAGGAAACAGGAACTTCATCTCAGCCGGTGCTCTCAGGAAGCTCGGACTAAGACACAGCCAGCTTGCCCTGTAAATCTCCAGGAAAGGGCTACAGTTTGCAGCCTTCCTCAAAGTGTTTGACTGAGAAACCCTTTTCCCACTGTCCAGTTTGAAGGACAAGGGTTCCAGAGAACACTCTTTGGGAAGCACCATCCTCATGTCTGTGCTGGACACAGGCCTGTTACAGAGTACTCGAGAGGAGAGAAGGCAAGGATCGATCGATGGCGGGGTGAGGAGGGAAAGATGTTGACTGGAGAGATTCTGGCCACCTTCCTGTGGCGAGGACTCCCTAGCAGGGTCCTCCAAAAGGCCCCGTCTGTCGGGAAGTGACGGGTGCCTGCTCATCTGCTGCTTGGGGCCTGCTTTGAATTCCAGTTCTTACACTTCCGGCGCACTGTGGGGATTGGGTGGATGGCTGCTGGTGTGATGTTAGCTGTCAGTGAGGGAATTAACCTCCCACTCCATTTCCACCTCTGAGGAGATGGTACCAGTCTCCTCACGCTGTGAGACCGAGGGCAGAGACACTTCGGGACTGGGCAATTATATCAGGAAATCCAGCATCTGAGACGAAGGGAAGATGGCTGGGGACTTTTTCTCAACAACCTGCCTGGAGCAGGATTGGTTCCAGGCCTGCGAAGTATTCAAGCTACATGGTGCTATGTGTTACAAAACAGAATCATTTTGTAGTGGGAAAATTTAAAGTGCACCCTGCTATCAAAGCACAGGCATTTAATAAAGTAGGCTGAGGGTGCCGAAGTAGTGAGGAGGGAAATCAACCACGAAACATCCCGTCAAACTTAAATTTGGCGCTTGATCATCACAGAGATGTGTGGAGTTGTCCTCTAAATTTCAACACGGCCTGGGAGACTTTATCCTGCCTCTAGGATGAGGCAGGTTCTCTCCAAAACATTCCACAGCACATGCTGGCAGGACGAGGGCACTTGGGTACTTTGGGGATCGGGAGGCTCTGCGGTCACAGGACTGAGTTCCGTGGGTCAGACCACCGGCAGTCATCAAACCCATAGCTATTGTCTGCATCTTGAATGTCTCCCAAAGGCATAAGTGTTGAAGGCTTGGTCCCAGGCAACGTGGGAGGAGGTGGGCCTTTGGAAAGAAGGGTCCTCAGGGAGACCATCAGGTCACAGGGAGCATACCTGCCCAGGAAAGGCACCTTGGCCCAAGCTCTTTCTCCTCCACTCTGTTTCCTGGCTGTGAGGTGAGGGATTCTGCTCCATCACACATTCCCACCACAGCCCAACAAGTCAGGGACTGGAAACTCTGTAACTGTGAGTCAAAATCAACCTTTCTTCTTTCCAAGTTGATTGTCTCGGGGATCTTGTTATAGTGATGGAAAGCCTCCATCCACTGACACAGATTGTGCTGTTTCGCAGGAGATGAGGGATGCCCAGGGCACACAGCAACATCGCCACCTCTCTGCTCTGCATCCTTCTGTCCTATGATGTTAAAAATGACATTCGAAAGCCCGAAGCAAGAAACACGCATGTCCCATTCCCGTGGTGCCAGCTGAAGCCTTGGTGTTGACTTGGCTTGGGTCAGTATCCAGCCCAAACTCTCACAGTGCCACAGAGACATGATACCCACTGGCCTGATCTGGACCCCAGATGCACTCTGGGTGAAATTGGTGGAGTCAACATCATGGGAACTTCCTAGGTTGTAGGCTAAGAGCAGCATGTAGACTGGGACTTGGAAATGAAGGTCTGGAATCGGAGCTTGGATTCCTTTGATCACCTGTGATGGGTGGATTTCCCAGAAATAAGACCCTGAGATTAGGCTTGATGAGCTCAGGATTTATCAGGGAAATGCCCTCCAGGAAGATCTGGAAGGGGTGGGGGAAGCAAGATGAGGAAGAAGGAAAGCCGGAGAGAGGACAATCGCAGAGATAGCCTGCACAGGATAACTTGGCCTGAGCTCACAGGGAAACTTGGAAGTGTGACTTATACTCAGAATCATCCCAAAACCTGGGGGCTTGTCCTGTCTACTCAGAGCCAGCCTGAGAATGGAGACTTGTAGGCTCTGTCCCTTCCCTGGGGAACAACCACTCTGGCTCCAGGAGCCCAAAGGGTGAGGCAGAAGAGTCAGTTTAGACCAACAGTAGCAGGTGCACAGAGCCTGCGATGGAGGGTTGGGCAGAGAACCTTGGACCGTGTTTACTAGAATCCCAGAAGCCGTGGCCGTCTCTCCATCCTCCAGCTCGTCAGGGCAGGTAGTAGCACATTTCCTTTGCTTAGAATATGGAAGCTTGGCTCGGAAATCCCTGCATCAGAGAACGCTGAGGAATCCGATGAGGTCTGTAGTGCCATTATGACCACTTACCAAAGAACCCATTTAGTTCCCAAGCCAAATGCTCTCTGACAGAGTGGCCTCGTCATTCCCCAAATGATCCTGCTATGCAGAGGATCTTTGATTTACCGACTGCAGAAGCGAAGAGGCAGACAATTTCAGTGGATGTGCCTGTGGGGACTTGGCTCTCCTTTTCCACCGCATGCCCAGGAAAGAGCTTGCTGCCTGTGGGGGTAGCGTGCACCACTAAGGACTTGCGTGTCCCTGGCAGTGTTGGCCTGCAGGATGTACAGCTTGTTCTGGGAAGTGTGATGTAGTGGAACCAACCCTGGTTCTCTCCCCTGGAGCTTAGCTGGCTCTTCTGCGAGGAGATTGTCTGGGTTTTTGCTCAGCCAGACTCCCTTCTTTGCTAATGGGCTCTTCTTAAGTGCCTGCCCTAATTATGTCCACAACAAAGTGTTCTACCATCACCAATTATGGCCAAGCCGCTGGTGGTTCCCCACTGTGTTTAGAGAGGCAGGCAGTGAAGTGCCTGACAATGTTCCAAACAGTCCTCAGCCCTAATTAGGCAGTCAGTGGCTGTGTCTCTCAAACAACATTCCCTCTCAGGTCTTGCCCCAGAAGAGTCTCCAACCAGGAACCAGGACCACCCTTTGTGGCCCTCATCACCTTCGCAGCACCCACGTGTCCTACAAATACATTGGTTGTTTCTAGAATCCTCATTTCTTCCTACTTTCATTCTCTCTTTCTTTTGGGCTTTTTTTTTTCCCTAGTCCTGGGAATTGAATCCAGGGTTTTTTGCACATGCTAAGTAAGCACTCTACTACTACCAAACTATACCCCCAGCCCCATCCCACTTTTTCTCACTAGAAAAGAAAGATAGAAAGAGTGAGTGGCCAAAAAAATACTAAATTAATGAATGAACAAATAAATGAAAGAATGAATGAGCTCACTATGTAACTTTACACTCCATCCTCTGGCAGTTTACTGTATGCTCTTTGACACTTGAGTCATTTCTCAAAAATCATTATAGGTTTCCTGGGGAAGAGAATTATTATTTTCATTTCCTTTACGGCTTGGCCTTTTGGAGGACAATCTGATAAAATGAGCATTGTGTGCACGGCACTAAGTTAGAATTCAGGATCCTAATCCTCTCCCATCTCTCTTTGAAGTGGACCAGTTTTAAGTTGTCGGAGCCTCATTTTCCTAATCTGTAAAGTGAAGATCTTGGACTAAGGGAGCTGGCTCTGGGGTAATAATCCAGGTTCCTCCGCCCACTATCCAGGTAACCTTGGGAAGGTGCATAATCTCCCAAGCAAAGAAGAGAACCATTCTTGCCTCTTGAGCAGTTTTAAAGATTTGATCATGTACTGTCTGCTAGGTGCTTAGCCCGTAGTTAATAATTTGAGTCTCAAAGCTGCTGTCCATGTTGACACAGTGAGAACATTCCATCAAGAATTCTACACTAAATTTCTCTAAAAGAAATACAAGGCCAATCAGCACATGGAAAGATGCGTAGCACAACTAGTCATTAGGGAAATACAAGTCAAAATCACAGTGAAATAGCACTTCACACTTATTATGATGCCCTTAAAAAGCAGTGAAATTCTCATACATGCTGCCACTTGGATGAACCTTGAAGACATAATGCTAACTGGTATACACCAGACACAAAAGGACAGATAGTGTATGATTCCATCTATAGGGGGCACCTGGAGTACTCAGATTCATCAAGGCAAAAAGTAGAAGAGTGGGAACAAGGTGTCTGAGTCTATTTTCTGTTCCTATAACCAAAAATCCAGAAAATGAGTAACTTATAAATAAGGACACCTCTGTTCTGGAGGACGGGAGGGCTGAGTCAAGGGGCTGAGGGGCCTCTTGCTGGAGGGGACTTTGCAGAGTCCTAGGCAGTGAGAGGGCTGCATACCAGGGACAGAATTAAGCTAACTCTTAAGAAAGACTCGCTCCAAAGTGACCCACTAACCCACTATTCCAATGATGCCTGAATGGACTCATCCTGCCTCAACCCTTAAGACCTCTCCAGGGAACTGAATCTCCAGCTGAGCGTTGGTGAGGAAGTTCAAACTACAGCACCAGTGGTCGGGGGAGAGCAAGGTGGGGAGTTCAACAAACACCATGTTTCAGGAAGATGAAGATCTGGAGGTAAATGGTAATGAGGGTTGCACAACAATGTGAATGTAACTGAAGATCATTGGATTGTACATGTTAAATGGTAAATTTCATGTTACATATATTTTACCATGACAATTTTTTTTTTTAAATGCAAAGCAATTGCCGCAACCCAAACTTAGGTTTCTTTGCTGAGTTTCTCGCCAGGTGAAGGAGGTCCAGTGCTCCTGATGTGCCTGGAGCTGAAGGTAAATGTCAGCCTGGCTGAGTTGGGCTTTGTGCTCAAACAGTAGAAGCTAACTGGCCCTTTAATGCCAGCCGCACCAGAGCAAAAGCTTTTCAGCAGGAGCCGAGAACATGCACGTCATGGTGTCAGGCCAGGCCTCACCATGGAAATCAGCACTTATTTGAAGATTTTAGTGCTCGATTTAGCCTCACCCAGAGGTGACCTTCCACACAGGGCCAAAAGAAAAGTGATTTCTTTGATCGTCCATCTGACCCCAAACTCACCTTCTGCATTTTTCAATTCATTTTAAATCAGGCTGTGTCAACCAAAGGGATTCCAGCTTCTTAGCAAAGATCAGTTCACATTTTTACCAACAATTCTGGGCCAGTTTCAGATTTGTTCACTTGAAGAGCAAGAATAAAATCTGTGTGTGCTGAGTCCTTCTGATCCGAGCCAGGAGAGAGGGAATGTGGGGGACGCTCGGCAGGGGTCCAGGAGAACGTGAGCAGGAAATAAGCGTGAATTCATCTGGGCCACACCTGATTCCAGGGACGGTGGGCCTCATCCCCAGGGTGAGGACAGCGGTTTTGTCTTCCTCAGGTCAAAGTCAGCATCTTCCAGGAAGGAGTCTTGTGTATCATTTACAACATGAGCCCAAGTCGAACTAGCTTCAACAATAAGGAAAAGGTTTGTTGCTTCTTGCAATCAGGCAACAGGAAAGGTGACTTGAGTTGGCAAATCAGCCCCTCAATGTCACAGGCAGGACCCTGTGCTAGGCTCGTCTGTCCTTTTCCTGGTTCCACAGCTTCAGATACCACATGTGACAGACCCTGTGATGGGAGGGAAGACCCACCACCACCCAACCACCAGCACACTTCAGTCTCTCGTGAACCGTATGGCACACCACAACCAGGAGCCTCCGAGTCCGTGCTATGACGGGCCAGCCAGAACAGCAAGCCCTTTCCGCTTTGAGGTTCCACATTTGGTCGCATTCTCTCAACTCTGCCACTGAAATGGGAAAGCAGTCAAAGGCAGTGTGCTAAGAAACAAGTTTAGTTGCATCCCAGGAAAACTTTATTTAGATAAGTGCTGGCTCTGTCTGGCCCACGGACTGTCACCTACTCACCCTTGCTCGATCCCAGTGATCCCCAAGCACATGACACAGTTAACTGTGAAACAGGTCATGGGAAATCTGTTATTATAACAAATTTATAACAATAACATCAGGGGCTTCTTCCATCTGTCAGCATCTAACAAAGATATTCAAGAGGTTCTAATTCATAACATTGCACATACAGTCTCCCAATAAGCAGGTAAAGTCGGAGCACAGCAAAGCTGGGGCGCCAAAATAAATGAGAATACATTTTCAGAGATATTTCTCATTTCCTAATGTGCACCAAAGTAGGTGCAAAGACTTGGAATTTGTTTACATTCAGTTCAATTTTTTTTACACATTTAATGTAAATGTGTAACACTCAATGATGTTGAAGGAACATGATAATGCCTCTGAACATATAAACCCTGCTGTTAATGCTCCAGGGACTGTTCTCATGGTTCTTTTTTGTTTCCCCTAAATTGAGATTCAGGCTTGAAAAACCTCAGCAGTCAGTCCAGTCTTCAAATTTATGCAAGAGGGAAAGGAGGCCCCAAGAAGGTGAGCGAATTTCTCCAGATCACACAGACACTCGGTGACAGAAACAAACCCACCTCAGCCATGGTGCACAGTAGGGTTCAGAGGACTTGCTGTGCTCTGAAGAGCAGGGTTGTGCAACTTGCTGCAGGAACAAGCACGGTCCTCAGGCCTGGGGGTCTTCCCCGCAGGTGGCCCATACTCCACCCTCCATGCGCTGTTGAACTCAGGAGCGGGCCTGTGACTTGTTGTGCCCTGAAATGTGGGCAACTTGGCACATACCACTTCCAGTTGCCATGTCTGTGTGCCTCCTGGTCATATGCCTGTGAGTCCTTCTGACTCACAAAGTGACAAGGACAGCACACCCACAGCTGACATGTCACATAAACAAAAGACAAACTACTGGGACCTGGGGTCACTTGTTACCAAGCATAACCGAGTCTATCTTGACCCACACAGGCTTTATGACCGGGATCACCGTGCTGTTCCTCACCTGTGAGTCTCAGGTTTCCAGCAACACCGCATGAAATTTAAGAGCATGGTGTCGGCATCTGCTTGCCTGGGTTCAAATCTCACAACTGGGGAGATCTTGGTCAAGTTATTTTCTCAGGTCCTGAGTTTCTCCACCAGGGATAAAAAGGTAATTCTGATAATGTTGAGTCTGTTTGGGTCACTATAAAAAAACCTCCTAAACAGGGTAATTTATAAACAATGGAAATGCATTGCTTATGGTGCAGGAAGGTGGATAGTGCTTGGTGAAGGTGCTTCTCTGTGCCTTCCCACAGTGAAAGTGGTGATAGCCGTAGTCTCTTCTCTCGGGCCCCACTCCCACTCGTGAGGGCTCCGCCTTCATGACCTCATCCACTCACTCCCATAGGCCCCCTTCACTATGGTACTACGGTACTGCCAGTCACAGTTCAGCGCCTGCGGGCCTCAAACCCTCAGACCGTGGCTCTTCCCTGTCCCACAGAAAGGTGGTAAGATTCAGCGAAGTAAGCCCGTGTTTTGAGCAGCACTGGCTAAGTTTTGGTGACTGTTCTTTGACACAGTCTCTCCCTCCTGACTTTCCAGGGACAGGAAGTGATGGGCGCTGAGCGTGCATCAGGGTGTGTTCACCGGAACTTGACCTCCTCTATGTGTGACACCAACAACCATCGCTGCCCTGTAACAGGCCAAGGAGAAGGGACAGCGAGACCCCAGAGGCCGGCTGGTCAGGGTGCAAATCCTCTCTCTGGCACTTCTTCCTGGGTGCCTGTAGTTGGGCTCCTCGGTGAGGCTCAGCTTCCGTCTCAGGGCCCAGCAATGTCCGCACAGAGTGCAGAACTCTCTCAGGCCAGGACCAGCCAGGGAGCTTGGCAGAAAGGGAGCTGCAGGAGGTGATCCGTCTCTCAGGCAGCCAAGGGAGCGGCGGGATGGGGTCTCAGTCCTCATGGAAACACCACCTTGAAACCACAGACTGATGGTCTGACTGGCGCCAAGTAGGTAGAAAACGGAGCGTCCCTGCCCCAGCCCCACCGCACAGCTGGCACAGACGCCTGGGGCTGGCGGGGACTAGCGGGTCTGGTCTCCGTGTCAGGGGAGTCGCTAGCTGTGCCCCAGGTGACGTCTACTCTCAGTTTCCACAGAGCCCATGGCCATGGGTTTGATGACCCCAGACTAGGGTCACACACGAGGGGGTAAGTGTAGACCACATAAACACATGCTGAGTCCCTTCGCCAAGGCCCACACTTGGCACGGAGCTGCCCATTAAAGGCCCTTCGCTTGTGTCCCCAGAGCACGCCCCCCTGCAGATGGCAGTCAAGGTCCAGCCACCTGAGCTGGGGCTTTAACACACACCGCCTGACCCAGGGCTCTCCTTGGAGCCAGTGCAAGTTCTCACCTGTGGTTGGGTCCGGGGGTCACCTGCCATGGCCCCACCAGAGGTGAGCTGCAGAATGATTCGCTAGAGCTGAACCCTAGAAACCCAGTCCCGGAAACGCTGGCTGGGCCTGCGCTCACCAAGTGCTACTGTGTGTCTGCCACAAACTCTGCGGTGCGCCAGGCCCTGCCTTCCTCAGCATCTGTCAGGACCGGTGGAGTGTGGGACTAAGACGCACAGGGGACTGGAATGAAGGGCATTGAGAAGCTCTGCCCCCACGCTGGGCTGGAAAGTAGGCACAGGGAGCCCCTCTGCGGCATCATGGAGCCCGAATCCTGAGAGACAAGAACCAACCTGAACTGTGGGCACCTCACACCTGCCCCTGGCAAACGCTGCACAAGAGCCCCACAGACTTCCTATTTTGTTTTGTTCTTCCCAAAAGTCATCATGAGTTAGCAGCTTTCACTCCTAGATTACTGGGAAGATGCCTTCTTCGTATTCCTGGAGGTTGGAAAGACTTATTTGGTGAAGGATTGTGTAGTTTTATTAATGAGTCAAGGGTGAAAGCAATGAGCATCTAGGAGAAGAAATAATGGAAAAATAAGAATCTCTCCAGTCAAATAATTGCAAGGCAGCGTTTCAGGGTGGCTTAATTTCCTACTGCACTTTAATGACCAATAAAGAAGATATAAAAATGTTATTTAAAGAGAAACTCCAGCATTTTGTATTCCTGGCTACTTTAATAGATCAACGGGAATATACAATATGATTTTTTAAAAATTTTTTTCAAACACTATGCTCAATCTTCCATGCTAAAAATCTGTGTAGTTGCTGCTTGTCACACCGTCAGGAGAGGAGTGAATAGAAGTTAACAGAAAGAAAGCTCTGCCCCTCCCCCTCTGACAACAAAGCCGGCGCACCTCTGCTCTCTCCATCCGGGCATCTTTCCCTGCATGCGCTTCACAGCTTTTTAGCAGAAGGTTACAATATTTCTATTTGCAAGTGCTGAAGATGGTGCTGGGGGGACACATGAAGATCTTGGGTGTTCCAGGACGTGAGGGGCGTTTTTTTAATATACTGGGCCCATCTGCCTCAGTTCACCACCCAGAAGCGACCCAGAGCCTGGCAAGAGAGAGCAGTGGCACGGTTAGGTGGGGAGGGGCGGCCTCAGCGTTAGCTTGGCCCGTCCACGGGAGGAAGGGGCCACAGCCAGATGCTGCTGACGGCCTCTCCCCTCACATTAATCACCTCGCCTCTCCTCCTTCCCCCCCTTTTTTCCTTCTCTGCTTCCTCCTCCTCCTCTTCTTCCTCCTTCTCTTTTCAGTCAGCCACAGGGACCTCTACAGTCTGACTTCTGCTGCCAGTAACATTGCAAAGGCGGAATCGGGCTTCTCTGCAAGGACTTCAGGCTTGTCAAACTCAATCACCTGCAAGGCAGAGAAGCAGACTAGAAACTTGCAGAACAGACCCACCCGCTGTGCAGCCCGCAGCTCTGCCACCCTCGGGAGGCGAAGCCAGCGGGCGCCCTGCACCTTCCCACTCTCCATGACCAGGACACGGTCGCAGTTGAGAACCGTGTTCAGGCGGTGGGCGATGGTCAGCACCGTGCAGCCTCGGAAGGCATCCTTGAGGGCGCTCTGGACAAGGGCGTCCGTCTTGGAGTCCATGGAGGCGGTAGCTTCATCAAGCAGAATGATCTGTAGAGAGGGACACGGTAAAAATCACACTAAGCCAAAGCAGCGCCAAGGGGGCAATTTGTACGTCTCAGCTCAGCTTCCTAAGTAGAAGAAAAGTGGAGAAGAAAAGTAATGAGCTAAGCACCCATCTTCAAAAGTTAGAAAAAAGAATAATGAAATAAAAGTCAAATCCATCCCCCCTCCACCCTCCTCGGAGGGCTCACTGGAGGAACCAGTTTGTGTCTTTACTCTTCTTTTTCAAGTGATTTATTCTAACTGTACAAATAGGTAGGAAGGAATGCTGCATTGGCTCTCTGTGCTGGGATGAGCCAGCGCGTGGTGTAAAAGCAGCACTGTGTTCATTTGCTACTGCTGTGGTGACAAACTGCCACAGACCTACAGACCTACAGCACCAGGTGTCATCCTACGGTTCTAGAAGCCAGGCGTCCTAAATCGAGACACTGTCAGGGTTGCCCTCCTGAGCTCTGGAGAAGACACCACCACTGCCCGCCTCTCCGAGCATGGAGAGGCCACCTGCAGCCCTTGCACCTTCCCAGCAACACATCTCCATCTCTGTCCCTCTGGCTTGCTTCTCACACAGACACATGAGGAGCCAGCAGGCCCCAGGGAAACCTCGCCGTCTCCAGATCCTTCACTTAATCACAGCTGCCAAGTCCCCTCTGCCTCATAAGGGAACAGATCCACAGACTCTGGCTATCACGGCAACAACACATTGGGAAGGGCAGCGTTATTCTGCCTACCACAGTGCTGCTCTGATTGTACCCATGGAAGAGCTCAAACTCAGCCCCTAACTCTGCTTGGCCTAGTCCGAGATTCTTAACTTCTTGGAGGCTGCATCCCCTCCTATGTGAAAAGGGGTTATGCCTTAGGACAGGTGTGAAGCAGAGACTCACAACCACTCAGCAGTCTGCAGGGCCACGGTAGGCACCCAGTGCGGACTGGTTCCCTTTCCCCCACCGTGGGCTCCTCTGGAGAACATACACACTGGGTTACGCCTTGGACAAGGACTCAGAAAGTGGAATCTAGAAAACAACAGCATTCTCTTCCTCTAACCCAGTTAGTGAGGCAGGCTGGGTCACCAAGGAAGATCAGGCTTAGCGGGACAGAGCTTGCACGCTTGCATTCTGATGGCCTTCTAGTGTATCTTGTTTTTTGAGGACTTGGAATTGTTGAAGGACAAAGGGAGAAAGCTGAGAGGCACATTTCCCAAACTCAGGGCCTGGGAGAGCAGAGAGAATACCTAAGCAAGACCGCCCAGGGTGAAGCCCAGAGGAGGAAGGTGCTGCTGCCGTCAATGGCTGTTATTTTTCAATTTTTACCCCTCACAACTCTGTTTTGAGAAAAAGTGATCGGTTTTCAAATGGCTCAATTGCTCTGTCTTCGCTGAAAGACAAATGCATGGTGCTGCCTCCTGGATTGAGCAGCACTGCGGGGAATATCCAAAATTTGACCGATCCATTTTCTGTGCTGTTTCCTTACTTTTGAATTACGGAGAAGTGCTCGGGCCATACAAAGCAGCTGACGTTCTCCTACTGAGAAGTTTTCCCCATTTTCTGTGACTTCTGCCTGTAATTTTTCTGGGAGTTTCATTATCTATAAAACACAGAAAATGCCACATTTATGCTGATGATCTATAAAATTGTCCTGCGTCACCTATATTGATTGTCCCCTTCTCTTGCATTCATCAGCTTGCTTTATTTTACTGTGGAAAAGAAAGTGCAAAACAACAATCATTTCAATATTGCAAACAGGCACCAGGGAAAGACCAGGGAGTAGGCGGATATTAATAATTTAAAATCACAGTATGACTCAGAACCCCGTAGACGGCTCCACCAAAAGAGTACAAATGATGCCCACACTGTTCCAGGGAACACACAAACAAGTGCAAGTGGCTTTCAGGGTCCCTATTTTCATGGACAAAATGAGACAGGATGGGAGAGTTTCCTGGGGAGGGAAAGACAGGTCTGACCTACCCAGTGTGACAAGCCAAAGTGGCTTCAGGAGGCACCGGCCTTGGCACCTTGTTCCTGCACACCTGATGTCCCCAGCTGGGGCTGCAGCTCTTACAGGACAGAGCCCCGTGTCGCAGATGGCTCAGTCCCCTCGAACCAACCATACCTGCCACTTCAAGAACATGCGCAGCCCCTCAGCCTTCTGTGGCTCATCTGTTCTGACAAGCAAGGGCCACCTGCGGAGTAGAAGAGGGCGCTCCCCGGGCTCTCGAACCAGAGGCATCTGGCTTCATGTCTCCTTGCTGCTGGACTGAACGCATTACAACCTTTGCACCTTTACTTCTGCATCTCCAAAACGAGAGGGAAGGGTACCGATCTCGGGGTTCTCATGAGAACCACACAGGAGGATGCACGGAGAGCTCCAGAGGGGTCACTGCAGAGTCTGAATAAACAGGACCTGCGGATGCCTTTTATAAAAGGGGCAAAGTAAGGACTGTGTGCTACTGATGTATATGACTGACTTATGTGGTGTCTATAAATAAACTTGGCCATGTACTGGCTCAGGTGCTGGTCAGATTTAAACCCTTGGCCAGGTGTCTGGGTCACTGTGCTGGAAAGGACGGTTCTGAACAGCCCGAGACCTACCGTGTCGCTCATGAATGTTCTCTCCAGAACCTGCCAGAGTGTCTCATCAGCGTGGCTCCCGAAAGGATCCAAATTGTACCTGCAGTAAGGAAGGGAGGGGGAGCTGGACTTCTGGGAGGAGGGGAAAGGGCTGCAGGCCCAGGAATACAGGGGGCTTCCGGAAACTGGAAAAGGCGGGGCTAGTTTCTCTCCTGCAGCCCACAGGGGAGAAGAGGACGATGTGAGTTGCCCAGGCCCAGAGGGATGGAGCAGACGCCCCGGGGCAGCCAGGACAAGCAAGAACCCACGGAGAGGTGGCAGCAAGGTGGGTGCTCGGGAAGACACTCGGGCCTCTCCAGGGCCCCTGGGTGTCATCAGGTGCTCAGTGGAAGGACTGGTGCCTCGCCGGACCACCTGAGAAGCTGCAGGTCCCTGTACTTTGACATCAGCTTATACCCATAAAACAGCTTCTGTTTGGTCTTTAGTAGGAGCAAAGTAACATGCGTCCTGAGATGGCTGCGGATGTAGGGGGTGCACTTGCTCTGTTGTGCCAGCACACAGGCACAACATAGGGCTCTACAGGGCCAACCAGCAGCTCTACACACCCTGCATATGAAAGCATATTGCTTCTTAATAAAGTAATTTCTAAAATGCCATTAAGGCTCAAGGCCTTACTACCTGGCTCCTCCCAAAGCTGCACCCAAACACAGACACCAGCAGCAAAAATTTTTTTTTTTTGTACTGGGATCCAACTCAGGGCCTTGTGCTTACCAGGCAAGCACACTACCCACTAAGCTAAATCCCCAGCCCACCAGCAGCACTTTTGAGCCCCTGTTTCCCTGAGACCCAACAGTCCAGGTGAGCCACATCTCAAGGACGCAGACCTTAGTCTGATTTTACTATCCAAAAATGAGAATGTATGATGATCAAAAACAGCTACCTGACTGTACCTACAAACAGGACAGGATCCTGCGGGATCACAGTGAGCTTGGTCCGGAGGTCTTCCAAACCGATGGTGCAGATATCCACCTCATCGATGAAGATCGTCCCGCTGGCTGGCTCTGCCAGGCGGAACAAGGCCATTCCTAGAGATGACTTCCCTGGGAACAGTCAAAGCAGGAACAACAAATCAAACACCCGTTGGTGCTGCCATCATATCCAAGCATTTAATTAAGAGAATTTTAACGCAATGAAACGGCTCTGTGTGGATGTCTGCACTAGCAAATTCCTCACTCTGGGGGCCCCCGGGCTGCGCTGCCACACTTAACCTGCCTGTCCCTGCAGGGGCCTTTAACACACAACTCATCCTCTGGGCCTCGTCTTACCAGAAGGAGTCTCATTTAATTAATTCAAAAACTGATGTGCGTTGGCTTCCTACTCTACACACCCATTCAACCTGAAATCCTAATTTACAGTAAAGAGATGGAGGGAAAATAACAGTCGATCTAACGCACACAGGCAGCGCTCTCTGGTGTGGCATAACCAGCACATTGTGTGGAAACTCAAGGAAAACAACCCACAAGAAAGAAAAGCAGAGTGGTCCTCACCGGAACCTGTTCTTCCGACGATCCCAACAGTCTGCCCACTCTCTATGTGCAAGTTCAGCCCGTTGAGAACGAGCGGGGTGTTGTCTCTGTATCTCATGTGATAGTCCTGGAAGGTTATCTCCCCACGGCTAGGCCAGTCCTGGGGACAGGCCCCCACCTTGAGGGGACGAGTGCACTCAGGGACACAGGCCTGCAAAGCAGAGAAACCAGGGATGGCCTAAGAGCTGCTACTTTTCCGTTCACCTAACCCTTTGATTCACACAGACCTGGGTGCTGGGTTCAGGGTGTTGAATCAGAATGATTGGAACCCTCCTCACAGGAAACTCACATTCCAGGGGGATGTCAGAGAATAAACAAGAAAAAATTAGAAATGCAGACCATAAAACAAAGTATTGTAACAGATACAGACTGTGACTTGTATGATAGGCAGGGCAAGGGGAGTAAGAGTACTTGAGGGTTGAAGAAGGTATCTATGAGCAGCGGCTTTGGACTGGAGACCTGGGGTGCTGAGGAGACAACTCTGGGAAGACGGAAACCCAGAGCCTTGCTGAACACAGTTGCTCTTGGCAATTTAAGGGATAGAAAGAAAACCGTATGTCTGGCACTCAATGAACAAAGGGTGGATAGCGTTGGGGAATATGCAAGAGACATCTCCCACTGGGCCTTGCAGGCCTGGACAAGTATCAGCAGCATGATCTCACAGCCCTGTGACAGATCCAGACTGCACCCTGGGATTTGCCGGATTCAATCAGATGTAATTTTAGTATCTGTAAGAATCACCATGGTGCTAGAAGTAGGAAGATGGCAAGAAAGCAGAATGTCAAATTCAGAAGTCTTTAGCATTAAATGCAAAAGACATTTAAGTTTCCTTCTTAAGAGTCCAAAAAGCCATGAGCCTAATGAAGAAGTAGAGCATCTCGGCTTCATTATGAGACCCGACACTCTCTACAATTATGAAGTCCCTATTAACAAAGAGAAATAGGGACCCCAGACGCCCCATCAGGGTGACCCACCAGCCCAAATCTCTGGTCAGTAAGCAAGCTCAGTTAGCTGAAAAAAATGAGTCCATTCAGAGAGAGTATTTTTAACTCCTAGGAGATTTACAGTTAAAAACAAAACCAAAAAAAAAAAAAATTAAAGAGAAGCAATACTGTAAAAGCAATATTTTTAGTTTAAAGAATCTGCATACTTTGTGTTTTAAGTATAACACTGATAGAATTGGGGCTTGTGATTCTAATTTAAAATGTATAATTGAATCATTGATTTAAACATGATTTTAAGTTAAAAGCTTATAGTTTATACTGTATACAACACTAGAACCACCACAAGAACTTACAGCTCACTGTATTTACAAGTTTAATTTATTAGATTTATACAAACTCAGGAAGGGTTGTTTGCTAAAAATCAGATTATCGAGGTACTTAAAAAGGAAACTGAATGGATTAAATTTTAAAATGCAGTTAAAATGTTTTAAAGTGTCTAATTACAGTTGTAAGTGGGCCAGACACTACTCAGAGACCCTTAAACGTGGCTGCGAGGATTGGTTAGACTTCTTTCCAAAAGAGTGGCACCATTTGTCCAAAAGAAACGCTTTCCAACAAGAGTAAAATTGTTTTTGGTTGGTTTTTTTTTCTCTTTTCAGTTTACAACTTCAATCAAATATGAAATTTCAGAAACCCAAGTAAGCCACCAGTTTGCCTTTTCTGTGTATAGAAACTGCCTGTCTATAAGGAATTTTATTTTTTAAGGAAAAAAAAAAAAGAAACTTACACTCAGCATCGAGGACTTTAGATTGTATTAAAAATAAAGAGTTTTAAGAAGAGGGGTGACTGGTCAGACCGGGGTGTTTTTAAAGATCCCTTTCACATAGAAAAAGGCCAAACACTTGCCCAAGTCCCACAAGAGTGGCCTCGTGCGTCCTCTTTCACGATCTCGTTTCTTACCGAAATATACTCCCTTAGCAGCTCCACAGAGATGAGCTTGGCCTGGGTCTCCGTGCCTGTCCGCACGCACACTTGCAGCAGTCCGCTTAGCTATGGAGAAGGAACAAGTGGCCATGGTTAGAGCCCTTCCTCCTCCGGGTTCTGCGGTTCCACCTTGGGGGAGTGGGAAAGCCCTTGTGAATTATCACCTCCCTGCCTAAGTCAGGACCCTACGCAGAGGAAGCCTGCATTCCCAGCCAGGCACCAGAAGTAAGATACTCTTGTTGCAGTGTTTTGCCATTAAACACTTGCTTTGAATTTAGAAACAAATGGTAATTACAGCCTCCCTGACATGCCAGATGGCGAGCACCATCCACCACCACCGCACCACTTGATCGCTTGCCTCTGCCCAAGCGAGCAGTGGGGGCTGCTGTCTGAGTGGGAATTCTCTTAAGCAGAACTTCCGGGTGTCACCTGCTTGCTGCTCTTGCCAGGGACCCTGGAGCCCTCCCCACTGTACACTACCCCCCTTGCAGCCAAGAAATAACTGAAAACTCTACCACCATCATAAACTCCGAAAATCCATCAAGCCTGTCTGCCTGCTTTAGCAAGAGAAAACCAAGGTTCAGACTGGGATAGGTGGCTTGCTACGGTGACCCAATTTAAACAAAGATTCCCCCAAAACCAACCCCAAGATTTCAATGCAAGCAGCATATCAGGGCAGGTTCAACGATGCCCTTTTGCCCACCTGCAAAAGTCACATCCTTGTCCAAACTCCTGGAATTTGAGAATAGCAAAGGCTCCTTGCAGGTATAATGAAGAATCTTGAGCTCACTCTAGAGTCCCTGGGTGGGCCCTACACTCAATAACCCATCTCCATAAAAGACAGAGGGGCTGGCTCAGAGCAGGGAGGAGGGCATAGGAGCCGGAGGGATGCAGCTTCAAGTCGAGGAATCCTGAAGGCCTGTGGAAGCTGGCAGAGACCCTCCGAAGGGACGCAGCCCTGCCAGCACTTTGTACACAAACTTCTGACTCCAAAGCTGTGAGAGAACAAATTTCTCCTGTTTCAAGGCACCAAGCTTGCCGTAATTTGTTACAACAGTCTTGGAAAACTAATGTAGATGGCGAGCTCAGAAAGTACGGAGGGGATGGGAGAAATAAGGGAGAAAAGAGAAGGCCACCGATGGGTGTGCTCGTGAGAGATCATCACCTCAGACAACTGCGATTCAGTCCTGCCAGGGAGCTCCAGGAGACCACAGGGTCACACCTCAGCATTGTCCCTGCCAGGCAAAGGAGGCCGGGGTACACACAGTCACCCCTCAGTGTCCTCGGGGGACTGGTTCCATGACACCCATCACATCACCGGCCCCCCTCCCCTGCAGGCAGCAGCATCTGCAGGTGCTCAAGACCCTGATGTGAGATAGCCAGTATTCGTATGGAACTTGTATGCATGCTCCTGTGCACAGTGAACCAGCTCTAGACTACTGTTAATACCTAATGTAATGCAAAGGCTATGCAAATAGTTGTTATAACATACTTAGGGAATAATGACAGAAAAAAGTCTGTACACTTTCAGTATGGACACAATTTATTTCCTGAATGCAGTATTTTGCAGTTTGCAGTTGGTTCAATCTGTGGATGCAGAACCCATGGACACCAAGTGCCAACTGCATCCACTAGCCCCCATCAGGCACTGCCGAGCTGCTCCTCGGTGAGACGTGCCCTCCCCATCGCTCTGGCCTGCCCCGAGCTTAGACGGGAGCCAGCAGCCCTTCACTGGAGAGGTAGGCCAACAGCACATGCTAGAGGCAGGCTAGAGGCAGGAGCAGTCTTCTTCTGAGGACAACATCATTTCCCGAGCAGTGCTGACGGTGCTGGTTAGGCACAGGTATGGACTGCTGGGACAGTACACAAAGTCATCTCAGAGACAGAAGAATGTGGATAAACCAAGATGATGGGGGATAGCGGCCAAGGATGGGGTGGGGAAGACTGTGAGCTGAGGCATTTGTAATAAGAGGCTGACTCCAGGTGAGAAAGCACAGGAGAAAGCAGCAAGTGGCTTGCACCCAAAGATGTATGGGGCCCAGCAGGTGAATAAGACATAAATGGAGAGGACCCAGACCTCAGATAGCCCCCTCAGCAGCCTCCCTTGCCACCTCCCTGCTGGACTCTGATTGGGGCTCCCCGTATCTCTTTGAGCAACGGCTCTCAACCTGGGCGAGAGCCCTCCACAGACATTTGGCATTGTCTAGAGTAGTTACGACATGTGAAGAAGGGAGTTAATACTGGCATCTCATGGGCAGAGGGAGCCAGGGAGGCTGCCAACCATCCTAAAGTACATAGAACAGCTGCTATGGTTTAGATCTAAAGTGTGCCCCCAGAGTCTCATGTGTTCATAAGTGGGGCTTTGGAAAGATGATTGGATTATGCAGCATTGTACTCATCATTGGATTAATCCATTGATGAGTTCATAGCTCAGTGTGCTACTAGGAGGTGGGGCCCAGGGGAGGAGGGTTGCTGGGGTGTGATCTGGAAGGATTTGTTCTTGTTCCCAGTTCCTTTCCGTGTCTTTGCTTCCTGGCTCCCATGGGTTGAGCAGCTTTGTTCCATCATGCCCTCCCACCATGCCATTTTCTGCCTTAGCGCAAGCTGACCATTGACTGAACTCTCTGAAACCATGAGCCAAATAAACCTTTCCCTCTTTAAATTTACAATGTTGGGTATTTTGTCCCAGCAATGAGAAAGTGACTAGTACAACAGCCCCTCACAAAAAGGGTTACCAGCTCAAATGTATCTTAGAATACAGAGAATTCTCTGCCTTCAGCTTCCAAAGCGCCACAGACCTTGTTTTCTACCACTTTGCTCAAGCCACACGGACACTCAGACTTTCAAACACACCAGGCTCACACCTATCCCAAGTCTTTCCCAGGGCCTTCTGCCTGAAGTGCCCTTGCTGCAAGCCTCCCTTGGCTGTTCCTTTATTGTTCAGGAGTCAGCCTGGACGTCATCTCCCAGCAGGACCCCTGTGATTATAAGTGTAGTGTGGCCTTCCCCTCTGACAGTCCCAGTACTACCTTCACACCACTGAAGCACTTTCTGAGGCTTCCTGCTTTATTTACTCATCACCTTATTTCTTCCAGTTACCTTCTAGAATGAAAGCTCCAAGGAGGCAGAATGAGTCTGGATTGTTCACTGCTAAATCCACAATGACTACTGCTGTTTTGGGCTCACTTAGCTGCTCAGTAGATAGTTGAGGATGAGTCTTGCCCTTGAGAAGGACATATACATGTTTTATTAAAGACAAGACTATCAGACCTGGGTGTAGTGGCACACACCTGTGGTCCCAGCACTTGGGAAGCTGAGGCAGGAGGATCACTGTGAGTTCAAGGCCAGCCTCAACTACATGGCAAGACCCTGTCTCAAAAAAACTAAAAAGAACAAACAAACAAACAAACAAAAACCCCAAAAAACCCAAGACTATCAGCTCCTACAAGCCTGGCAGCCTGCCCAGGGTTGGAATTCCCACTGGCCCTAGTAAGTGCTTATTCTGTCCCCTGTGTTATATGATGTTACTCTGCATTCACTCTCTGCTCTGTGGCATCTCACAGCAATTTCTCGTCCAGCCAGGGAGCCTCCTCTATTCCCATGGTTCTGTGTTCTCCAAAGGCGACTAACACTACACAAGCTGCCAGGCTAGCTGAAACGGAAGTGTCCCTACAGGCCCCAGTGTGGGCGAATTCTCCTCTGACCCTGCAGGGATGTCTGGGAAGGTCTCATGGAAGCTGATGGTAGTGCCCCTCAGCATGATCTCAGCTGGAGCGAGCTGTTTAACTTGGGCCAATCAAGAGAAACTATTCAACATCATCTGTTTGACATTTTACTAGGTAACAACAAATGAAAACATCCATCAGTGAGGAAAATGGGCTAACAGTGGCAAATTCATTTTTCCCAAACTCAGGGGACTGAGAATGTATTCTTTTTTGCCCCCTCCACACCATTAAAATGATATCAGATCAATTTACCCAAATGCAGGAGTCTAGACAGCAAGGGGGCTGGGAAGAGGCATCCTTGAGTGATAGGGTTACACATTTCTGCAAGACGAGAGAAAATGGAAGCAGAATGTGCCCGGCTTTACTGAGCCTCACTCTAGCAGAGCGCAGGGAGGCCCAGGGGTGAGGAGGGCCCACCAAGGCCTGGCCCCTCAACGTCTGTCTGTAGACAGCTACTCCTGCCGGAGGCATTTATTCGCCTCCCTCTTCTTCATCCTAATCAGAGTAGTTAGACGCTTTGCCCCAGGGCTGACGGTGCACGCACATGTACCTGTGCTTTTCTCTAAAGAAGGTGCATCTACTACCAGCCTTTGGGACCCAACAGCGAGCACCTGGCTGCTTTCCTGGTGAAGCTGCCTTTGAAAAAGCCTCGCTGCCCACCACACGTAGTCAGAGACTCCCCGCCAGGGGAGACCTGGCACATAAAAGGCAGGGTGACCCTGGAGAGCCATCCCAGTTTCCATTCTTAAAGGCAAGTGGGTCAGAAGGCAGGTATAAAGGCTGCAGTGTGAAGGCACAAGAGCTGAACAACCAGAGAGAAACACTGACCAGGAGAAAACAGACACAAGCCAGAGAAGACAGGAGTTAGGAGGAGAAAATGCCGATTAATACCCTGAGAGAAATTCAAAAATGTTCCATTCTTTTGAAAAATTATTCTTTTTAAAACCGAAAGAATAAGAGCTTTTAGAAATTAAATATATGAGGGGCTGGGGGTTTGCTCAGTGGTTAGAGCGCTTGCCTTGCAAGCACAAGGGTCTGAGTTTGATCCCCAGAACCAAAAAAAAAAAAAAAAAAAAAAAAAATTAAATATATGAATATGTGATTGTCCAATTTAAAATCAAAAAGACCTTGCAAGCATGAGGCCCTGAGTTTGATTCCTGGTACCAAAAAAAAAAAAAAAAAAATCTATTCTACCCCTTTGTCCTTATTTACACTTATGGTTTCTCATATCAGAGAAACAATTCAATGTGTACTAATAAGTGTCTGATTTATTTCACTTAAGAGTATGTTCTCAAGGAACATCCATTTACATACAAATGACTCTAGTTTATCCTTTTTTATGGCGGTGTAGTACTCCATTGTGTAGAAGAACCACATCTTCTTTAGCCATTCATCAGTTGTCGGGCATTTAGGTTGTTTCCAAGACTTAGCTATCACAAATTGTGTTGCTATGAACATAGTTGTGCATATATCACTGTGATATGATGATTTTAATTCTTCTGGGAAGATACTAAGCAGAGGAATAGCCGGGTCAAATGGAACCTCATGTTCTTGGTAAAAAAAAAAAAAAAAAGAATGACAAACCTAAGGAAAATTCCCAGGATAAAAATAAAAGACGAGAAAACAGAAACCTTATGACAAAGCAAAAGAAACACAGAAGACTGGCGCAAGAAACACGATACAAAACCACTGAGTCACGGCAGAGCAACGGAGAAAATGAGGAAATTTCCAGAATGAAGTGAGAAAGGAGGCATTTTTCATTTGACTTTAAAAGAACCCACAACACTGAGAAGAATATATTTTAAAAGATCCATGTTCAGATATATTGTCCTGGAATCGCAAAGTGCTAAGGGCAAGGACTGCATGGGAAAAGCTTTCAAAGAGAAAAATGTGAAGCACCCATCAAGGGACAAGAGTCTCACACCAGACCCAGGTGGCCTGGGATCAGATCCTGGCTCTCACACACAACACATGTGTGATTATAGGCAAGTCTTTCCGGGCCTCAGTTTCCTCGTGTGCAAAGCAGGGCTTATGGCAGTATTGTAGGATCACTGGGGGAGTGGTCACAAATGAACTAATTTAGGTAAAGGGCAGGGCCTAAAGCACAACAAAGGACATGTGTTCACCTATCACTGTTGTTATGCCAAAGAAACAAACCCGAGTAAGATCCCTTAGCCCAGCCAGCCATTCCAATGCCATCCAACCGCTAATGAGTGCGGGGATTCCCAAAGCAAACCACCAGGAGTAACGCTCGGACTTTTGTTCGGTCTTTCGGGCAGGAAATGCTCTCCTGCTTATTCTCTGCTATAGACCCCAGAGGATGATGGTTGCCACTGCAGTGCCAGAAGGGAAAGGAGGAGGAGGACAAAGCCAAGAACCTCTGTCCCCAAACCCCCTGCAGCTGCCCAGCTTTTAAATGACGTGAACCACTAAGATCTCTTCATCCATCCGTTACACCCCTCCAAAAGCACCTCCCTGACCTACGCCAGGGCCTCCTGGCCAAGCCCAACTTGCACTGTGTGTTACCTGGATGATGTATGACAGTGACAAGCCTTTAGAGGAGGCACTGATTGAGAAGAAACTCAGGGTCACCAACAGGGCCACAGTGAAGGTGACAACGTTCATTAGGACGTCCATTCTCAGAGCAAACCACCGGAGAGCACAGTTAAAGTACAGAAGGTGGCTGGAGTTTTCGTCATTCAGCATCTTAAACCTAAAATGAAGAAAATTGGACAAAACAAGAGATCGCGTTGTGCTTCCAGGTCAGATGGTGCTTAAGGATAGAGCTACTACGGAAGTGAAGTGAGGGATTTGTTGATCAAGGGGATGCATTCTGACACACAAAAATCTACTGAAGTGAGCGTCGATCCACGCTTCCATCCACCACCACCAGATCTTTGATTTGCACATTTTCTGAACCATCCCAAGTGGCAGCAGAGAATAGTGCTACATGGACTCTCTGTCTGTCCCAGAACTGGCAACTGGAGCACACAGCTGAGAGCCTCACAGCCCAGCTTCAAAGCTCCCCACCTCAGAGTCAGCCTCCCCCAGAGGCCCGTGCAGCCCCTACTGGCCCCCTTGATCTGTGAAACGGTGGGGTGGGTGGTGGAGGTCACCCTCAGGGACAGTCGATCCTGTAACAGCACCAGAGGAAGGAAATACGTGTGCCTGGTTCCTTGCCCACATCAGAGACAAAGTTCAAGATCATGGCTTAGGAAGTGGGGGGTCTCTCTGAGGACAGAGCTGACATCTTATTCGCCTGCCGCACGTCCACTGATCCTAGGGCTCGCTGAGGGGAGACAGAGCCAGCGAGGCAGAATGCAGGGAGCAGGGCAAGACCCACCCTGCAGTCCCTCACACTCCTGAAGTGAGCAGGGTGCACCTGCAAGTTCCCCGAGCTGAGCATGTGAGGCAAAGAGGCCTGCACCTTGGGGGAAGGTAGCGGGCAGCTGCCAGGTGAAGCCCCTTGGAAAGCCCAGCAGACCTGACTGGTACTGTGATGCCCAGCAGAGGAGCTTGGGATTTGCTCCTGCTGGGACCCCCATCATGCCACATCACACGCAGGAACCAGCAGCAGAAAGGGGAGCATGGCCGGAGTCAGGCAGGCATCTGAGGGTGTGTCCTTCCTCCACTCTTCCCCTGCTCCACCAGCACAAAACCAGGCTGGGAGACAAAGGGAGAGGGTGTTTAAAAGAAAACACCAGCAGCCTTCCCAGCTGCGACCTGCCTCCCAACCCCAACACACATAAACATGCGTGCACACACACAAGCATGCACACAGAGCCCACCCTTGCCACACCAAGCTCCTGGGACAAGACACCTGTGACTTGAATACCTGTATATCCGAGACTGGAATCTTAACCCTACTGGACTAACCATTAGCTAAAAGCAACAGATTCTGTGTAGGGGGAAAGGAGCTTCATCAGAATAATTGATAGAAACTACTGGGAAAAAATTAAAACCTAGTTTACTCCCCTAAGGAATTCTAATTCCTCCACTGTACGGTCATAAACATACTTCAGCAACACCAGTCAGCCCCATTCTCGGAATCCCCGCAGGTTCTGCCCGGAGGCACCTCTGACTAGACATTCTGGGCTCTGCCACACCCTCCTCTCACATCTTCCCCTGGAGCTTGGTCAAAGTATTCTTGCAAACACCATGATATTTCTATTTGGCGGCAAATGGAATACATGTCAGAAGCCCAAGCCCTTCGGAAGGAAAACACTGAAAGAGAGGAGAGCCCTCAGTCTGTAGAGTGCACCTCCCCGTGGGATTCTCTAGGAATCCTGGAGGAGAATCCAGGGGAAGACCAAGCTCAAATCTGTTCTGTTCCTCAAGAAGGAACAGCTGAGTGCCTCCATGGACTGTCCCCATCATCCGGACACCGTAAGGGTCTGTGTGGGATGCAGGAGCCTTGAGGAACAACATTGAGAGTCAAGTCTTTTGACATGAGCTCAAACTAATGAAAAGACTAGCTGCTGGCCAGACCAGAGACAAGCTGTGAAGTTAATCCTACAGAGATCCTGGGTGGCACAGCAGGGGACAGCGAGAGAGACAGAGAAAGAATTAGACACAAGTGTCAAAGTTTTTTCAAGAAGGAAAAAGCAAGAAGCAAAGAAGAGGCAGAGACTGCTCTACACTCATCAAACTCCATTTTCATGATCTCTTTCGAACATGGCTGAACTGCAGTCCCAGATTCCCTCACAGTCGGGTGAGCCCATGTGACTGAAATCTGGCCAGTGAACATGCAGAAACACTGATTGCCCTCACTGGAGCTGAACCGTGAAAATGTGCCCATATGGGGCCCACTGCCACCTTACTCCCCTTCTCTTCCCAAAGCCTTCGGGATGGAAAAGCACCAGCTAGGAAAAGACTGTATGCCTGTGTGTGGAGAGGAATTCCCTTTCCCTGTCCCATGGAGCCTCATTCACTGCAACCTGAGGAAGAATAAACATTTATTGTCTTACGACATTTATTGTCTTACTAAGTCTTGCGGTTGTGACTGGGACATTTTCTTTGGCATTTTATAAGTCTGGAGCTGGCAGACGTCAAAGAAATTTACTAATCAAGTCCTCAAGTTTTAAAAAGAAGGAAATTGGCCTCTCTGTGAAATCAAATGTGGCCTTTAAAAGTTATTTTCACAAAGAATATGTAATAACATGAAAACTGCTACTTAAGTAATTTTTATTGCTAAATAAAACTGCTAAATAAGTAATTTTTAAAATAATAAAAGATGACTCTAAATACCTCAGAAAACCTTGTGAATGGAAAAGAAGAAAAGACCGGAAAGAAATACAGGTTGAGTGGCCTTGTCTGAAATGTTTGGGACCCAAAATATTTCGGAGTTTGGCCTTTTTTCAGATTCTGAAATACTTGCTTTACATAATGATGTATCTTGGGGACGAGACCCAAGACTACACAAAAAAATTCATTTATATTTCATATACTCCTTGTACACATGGCCTGTAGATAATTTTAAACGATATTTTTAATATTCCTGTGTTTGGACTGCAAGACATCCAATGAGGTCCAGAGGAAATTTTCTACTTGTAGGATCGAGTCAGCGCTCAGAAAGCTTTAGGCTTTGGAGTCCTTCAGAGTTCAGATTTTTAGATTAGGAGTGTTCATCTTGTATATGGAAATATTACTAGAACTGGGGCATGGGACAAATGTGAGATTCTTTTCTTCTTTCTCCTATTTTCCTGAACTGAACACATTTCACCTTTTTTTTTTTTTTTTTAAGAGTAGGAAATTTATCGAGAGAGAGAGAAAAGAGAGCTCCTGAGAGACAGGAGGGGACCTGAGTGGGTTGCCAACAAGCTCACTTTTCAGGGGAAGTTTTATAGAGCAAAATTGCGAGGCGGGTACAATGTGTGTCAAAATGATGATTAACCAATAATATTACAAGTGTAGTCGCTTAGGTAATATTGATCCAATGGGGAAGGAGGTCACATAGCAAATGAACATGGAAAGAATAAAGACATTCCAGGGTGGGACATTTCACCTTTAGAATGAAGATCAAACATACAGTCCTATACCGAGATCATCACTGAACAAGCTGCCTGCATTTACATCTTTGGGGCCCTGGCACACGGGGCACAGCAAGTGTCTGGGCAGCACCTGCCAGATTTGCAGCCCTCCAAAGCCCTCCCTCTCAGTCCCAGCAGCCCAGACTACCCCCCACAGGGCCAGAGAAGCCATCTGCTCAGTGACCCCCAAGGGGCGAGAGGACTCACTTGTGGACACAGTCCTCCTTCTTGCCATAGGCGTGAATGACGCCCAGGCCCTGCATGGAGGAGGTGATGTGAGAGAACCAGGGTGACCGGCTGATGTTCTCCACCTTCTTGAGCTCCTGGACACCTCGGTGGAAAATGCTGTGGGAAAACCAAGAGGGGGCAAGAGGGCCACCAAGCGGGGTTGGTGGGCTGCCCTCGACACATGCGGATCCGACCATGCATGCACCATAACAGCTGATCAGACAGGGTCACCTCCCCGGGGAGAGCAAGGACCCCACCATTGCTCTTTAGGAGGATTCCGTCTGGTTTTCTGTGAGGTGGACATCTAAGAAGTGTATTTTCTCTTCCTTCATTTACTATCAGACTCAAATGCTCCTTTTGGGGGCGGGGCTAGGAGAGTAAGGAGCATCCACAGTACTCTAGCACGCAGCTGCATCCTCAGTCCTTTTCCTTGTATTTTGAGATAGGGTCTCACTAAACTGCTCCGATGGAACTCAGCCTACGACCCTCCTGCCTTCGCCTCCCTCAGTGCTGGGATTATCTCACAGCAGGCTTCGTGCAGTGTTGCCCCCAAAAGAGCCAGCAAGTTTTTGGTGCCCAACCAGACAAAAATGGATCTGTTCCAGCTTGAAGGAAAACCTGGCTGTCAACTGCCAATACGTGGTCAATAAAGGTACCTTCAAAGGCAATTTTGAACAAACATCAGCACAGCTGGCTTTAAAACCAACCCCCGCACTCCCAGCTCTGGTCTGTCCTGCCTTCATAACAAGAAGTAGGGATGCAGAGCTGAGAAAATGCTTTTGCTATGTCAATCAACAGCATAAACAGAAGAACAGACAGAACAGTGGTCAAACACAAGGTTTGTTTTGTTGTTTTGTTTTGTTTTGTTTTGTTTTGTTTTGTTTTGCTTGGGGGGTTCCGGGGATCGAACTCAGGGCCTTGTGCTTACTAGACAAGCTCTCTACCACTGAGTTAAATCCCCAGCCCCAACACATGGTTTATAGACATGAACACAGGTCCACAGAATCTACTTGAAGTATTGACATTCAAGATGTGCTCTGTCTTTGTTAAGGATTCCCAGAAATTGTTTTTATTTGATTATTACAGTAAACCCTTGAGTTTGGAGCCTGAGGCCACATGTCCTTTCTGAGAGTCACTGCGGGGTACTGTGGGGAGAGCCTGGCTCTCCTGACCCCAGAGCACTGGTGATAATTCCCAGGCCCACACCAGCTCCCACACAGATGCCAAGTCCAGCTTCCAAGCCAAGCCTCCTTGTGCATTTTGCCACGGCCACCTGGCATCATCGACAGACTTGACAGACAAACTTGAATCCTCCAAAACCAAAATCGTCCTACCGACTACCCGGACTGCTTCCCCTTATCACCTCCAGCTCTCTGCGGGCATCAGCGCTGGCCTCTCCCATCTCCCTGGCACCACAAATCCCACCAGTCATGAAGCCAACACTGCCTCACACAGAGCTCCGGAATCCACCCTACTTTTCTTTTCTCACTGCTGCTGCCATGTCTGGTCCCGGTCAATCCTCAGCCAAACTCTAAGTGTCAAGTGTGCATAACATTTTGCTCTGCATTTAACTGACATAAATTGATCATCCAATCTCACCTGATCCTCTTAACAACCCCTCCAAAGCAGGTGAAGCACACATCTAAATAATTACCATCTTGCAAAGGAAGAAAACTGAGGTTTGCTGCGTTTCTCTGAACTTGTCCACTGCCTTCCAACCAGGCTGTGGCAGAGCTGGGACTCTCGTGTCATTTTTCTTACTTGCAACTTTTTGCCCGTACCCAGTGCAGCCCATGCTGCCTGCTGAGAAGTCCTGCTCAGTCCAGGAAGAAGAGAGAGCTGCGCCTTCTGGGGGCTGGAGTGGCCGCCGCCCCCTGCTTCCCCCGGACTGGAATACGCGCAATGCAACTCTGGCCTTTCTGTACCCACATTAACTGTGAGGGTAGGGCTGTTCTCGAAGCTCAAAGTGACTGAGGAGGTGTCTCCTCTTGCTTCTGCAGCAGCCAGAATGCTGGAGCCCAATAGTTAAGAATGTATCAGCAGACAGACGGCAACCACATTTACTAGTTTCCTTGCCTGGGGTCTGCGACTTCACCTCCCAAGTCACCCGTCCACCTCTCAGGGCTGCCCCGAGGCTAAATCCCAGATGTATACATAGCACTTGGCGTTCTACAAGTGCTGAAAATCGACGGGCTCCACCAAGCGCTCACTGTCACCTGACTCCCAGATATAGAGCGCACTAGCTCTGTGCACGTGTGTCGATTTCTCCTTTTTAAATAGCACGTAGATAGACCTACCGTAAAAGAATGATGACGACTACAGTAAGGCCAGCCAGGACCAAAAGGACAGCAGGAAACACGACAGCAAATATCACGAGAATAAACAGCACCATAAAAAGCTGCTGCAGAAAGTTCTCAGCGTGAAACGGCAGCCTCACATCCAGTTCGTCCATGTCCTTGGAAAAACGGTTCATTAGCCTGCCCGTGGGAGTCGTGTCAAAGAAGCTCATCGGGCTCTTTAAGATCTGTGGGTAACAGCAGAGAGTCAGACGGAGCCGGGAAAGTATTCGGCAAACCCTGCACGGGTCTGCTGGGGCCGCTCTGCTGGCGCCTGGTGTTTTCTCTGGGGCACCGCCCAGCACGCCAGGCAATCTCAGCGAGTGAGGATGGTGCTGGTCTCCTTGGGCAATCATGAATGAAAGTGGGGGAGATGCTGCCAGTAAGCAGGGTCAGGCGTCCCCTCCAAATCTAGGATGCAGCCTGGTGCCTTCAGAGAAAGGAGAGATTTTGTGCCAGGCCAGTAAAAAGCCAGGTTCCATTTTGTGTCTCCTCTCTCAAAAATGTGAATACTTCAGCAAAGACCCTTGTGGCCAGTGATGGCGGTGGATGCAGAGTGCGCTTGAAGCAGCTCTTGAGGCCACTGCTGTACTCAGGGTTCCTGGGAGCAAGAGATGCCCCCTCAGCCTGCACATCTCTGCTCCAGAATGGCTCCCTGCCTCTCCCCCAAGAGCCCATGATGCACCCTGATGGCTCCCTGGAAAGGGCCTTCACAGGTTCTAACTAGATCTGCAGGGACACCTCACAGACTGCCTCTTCAGTCCCCACAGCACAGCTCGGGGCCCAGCATGCAGCAGGGGCCTGATAAACCCTGCTGGCTGGGTAACGAGCCACACCTTGTCAAACACTCTGTCGTGCAGCGAGGAGGATGCCATCAACGTGGTCTTGGTGAAGATGAAGCCTTTGATGATGCCAAACACCAGCATAGACACCATGCTGGCTATGTACACCCACTGGTACATGTGCTGCCCGGCATCTGCCAGCACCCGGCCGATCTCACATGTGGTCTGGTTGCCCCGGGGCCCGCAGGTCATCTTTGGAGGAAAACAAGAGAAGACCCAAGAATTGGTAAGGTGTGAGTAGAGGGGCAACTTTCCAGAGAGAAGAAGCTGGATAGAGGCACACAGTTGTTAAGAAGTCTGGCAGGTAAGAGCAAGCCACAGCCTAGGCGGCCTCTGAGTCTGCATGGCGCCTCCCCAAGGGAGGCGCATGGTCCCTCGCTCGGTTAGAGGGAAAAACTGAAGAGATAAACGAGGCAGACACAGCGCAGGAGCTACTGGTGCCTCGGGAGGCCTGAAATGATGCTGAGCCAGGGGCATCCCGTGAGACTGGCTGGGCACCCTGGGCAGCCCAGGCAGGACAGGGACTTGGGAACCAGTCCTGTTGGTGATGGCCACCAGGCCCCTGGGTAGACTCGGGGCTCCTCTGCACCGTGGCCAGCTCCACAGCCCTTTCCTTGTCCTTCTCCCAGGGGCCAACGGGAAGGGTGCTGGCACCCTGCCCTGGTGTCCCTAGTGGGGAAGAGAAGGAGCAATGGACACGAGGGACTCTCGGAGGATTTAAAGAAACCATGGCTCCTTCCCACCTCATGAGAAGACACTTTCACCGGCATTTGTAAGAGACGCCCTCTCTTCTTCCTCCTGAGAAACTGGCAGTTTCATTTTTCTCTGGGCTGTGTGCTAAAAGTCAAGAGTGCCTTTGGGGACCAAGCAGACATCTTTCTTCTAAATGCCATTCTGCTGATTACAGTAATAGAGGAAATGTAAACCAGAGGTGGCTGATGGATGAACGTCTGTAAAGGCAAAAGCCTCCCTGGGGAGCTGACTGATAAAGGGCCCAGCACGCAGAGCAGACGCTGCTGTGTCTTGGGTTGCGCCCCGCTGTCAGGGGCTCCAGGGTAGACGCATGGGTCCCCCACCATGGCTGTGTGCTTGGCAGCCTACTGTGGAAGGACCAAGGCCAGGAGGAGGCTCCACTGTACCCTACACTGGGGCTCTCCAAGGAAAAGGTTCTTCCAGGGCCAGCGAAGAGCCTCCGAGAAATGGCTCCCTGTGTCTGCACAGAGCAGGCCACCCAATGGGCTTTTCCCCCAGGAATGGCCCCAGAAGCTACACCACACAGCCTCTCCCCTGCCCAAGCTCCGCACTTTGGTCGTCATGGCAACAGAACTGTACCAAAATGTAGTCTTGGGCAGGCACCCTCCCAGCAGCCTCCAGGGGCCAACAGCTGGGAGAGCTTCCAGCAAGCTCAAAGGAGAGAAAACTTATCAGTCTTTCCCAGGAGGGGCCTAGCCAAGGCAGGAGGCCTGGGAGGGCGGGAGAGGGGCCTAGTGATTCTGTAGCATTTGTAGGAACCAAAGTCTGACTCTTCTGTGTGCTGTTTCTACAGGGGAGACTTTAGGGCTCACAGCCGTACTCAGTCTTCTGGCATCCGGCAGCACCCACAAGAAGGTGGCAGTTTCTCTTCAGAAACAGAAAGACATAAACCTGTGTCAGGATTTCCAGCCCCTCCCTGCCCTCCTGAGGAAACTCAGGTCAGGGGCTGGAGAACTGCCCTGCCTAGGCACACTTAGTCCTGCAGCTGCATTTCACTGGCGCCGTCTATGGCAGTCAGCCCCTTAAAATCTGAAAGTGGCATGTAACATTTCAGAAGCCCTCCTTGGCTTGAAAAATGGAAGGGAATCTCACAAATTTAAGCCATGAGGTATAAGCAGCTGACCTCAATTTCATGCAAAGAGGCAAAAATGCCTCCTTGTGTGTTGTGGGTTACATTCTCCGTCGGCGACATTTTTAGTCCAAGGGAGAGGCCCAACACTGCCAAAGGTAGACTCACCTGCGAGCCCTTATCCAGCCAGAGACCCAGCCACCAGTTGCTGAAGGCGAAGCTGCCGATCATCAGGAGGAAGAGCGAGGTCATGAAGAGAGAGAGGAGGTACCCTACAAGAGGAAGGGGGTGCCCAGGGGGTTATGGGTGTCAGGAGTCACAGGAAGGGGTCACCTTCCTCAGAGCCCAATCCCGGGTTTTGGGCAACTGAAAGCCTGTCAGAAAAAGACTCCCACCCTTAGGAACCACCTTCTAGCTGGACTCAAGATGTCCTGGCACTGGGCCCCTGCTTCCTAAAGAGGATGTCTGCTTCCTTCCACTAGAAAATGAGTCGGAATTGTCAACAAACTGGAAAAACCCCCAGTGTGCACTCTAATATAAGCAACTGAGTATCCTTTAAAAGCAAACCAATGAAGACCCGATCGGGTTGGGGAGAAATTAGGAATCAAAAGACAAGTGTGTTCTGTGCACGCACAGACAGGATCTTGCATGAAAGCCAGGTAATGGGCTGGTGGCTGCTGTGCATGTGCGGAAGAAGCCCCAATAAAACAGAGTCTGGCAGCTTTAAGGGAGATAAAAAATGATTCCATTTAAAAGGCTGTATTATCAGACTCTAGTTTTTAAGGGGAATGAAATAAAAGCACTGATAAACAGTCCCAACATAAAGAGAGTAACTGTTAAAGGAATCATAAAATGTGAACCCAACAGTTTCAAAAGAGATTTTTTAAATGCAAATTAAATTAAGAAACCCGTTGTTTTATACCAAACCTCCGGAAGCCTTAATGTACATGTGATATGTCTTCCAGGTCACGGTTCCTTCGCGGGAAGATTCGGTCTGGATGAGCTGATCCGCGGGCGCTGTGGAGGCAAACACATGGCCGTGGCCATCGTTGGGTTGGGAGCCCAGCAGGGTTGCACGCCCCCTTCCGTGCTCCACTTGCCCCCTTCCACTTCTGCTGTGCTTGCCAATCTCCAACATGCTTTTGTTTGTTTCATTTGATCTTCATTATAGCCCTGTGAAGTAGGTGGCCTCTAATGTTCCGAGAAATACTTACGAAGCACCTACCGTGTGCTCAGCCCTGGCGATACAGGGCTTGTGTTGGTCCGTTACTCCCAAAGCAGAGCCCCAGCAATAGGTACGAATACCCAAATGGTCAGCCCTCTTTGGCTACAAATGCCACGTCCCCAGATCAGTCAACCTCAGATTCAAAATATTTCTAAAGAAATTGTGTCTACACTAAATATTTACAAATTTATCTTGTCATTATTCTCTGATAATACAGTACAATGACTGTTTCCATAACATTAACATTGTATTACATATTATAAGTAAAATGGAAATGATTTAAAGAAAAGGGATTTAGCACAGTGGTAGAGCACTGGCCAGCAAGTGCAAGGCCCTGCGTTCCATCCCCAGCACCCTCCCCCAAAAAAGAAAAAGAAAGAAAATGGAAAGACGTATGTATGTTATGTGCACGTTTGTATTACACTATTTCACACGGGTCTTGAGCACCACAGATTTTGGTATCTGTGTGGGTGTCCTGGAACCAGTCCCCGAGGATACTGTAGTTTATTCGGAAGCCGAAGGGAATAAGGACAGGAACGCAATGGTAAAATACCATCAAGCAGATGTGGGCGACTGGGGTCTGATCCCACACAGAGATCTCCTCGATGGCGAAGCTCGCAGAACCCTTCACACAATGAGAAGGATCCAAAACTGCTAACTCCTGTGGCCGCTGAGGGACAGCTACTCCTCGGGGAGGTTAACTCCCCAGCTTGACTTGTGGCTGCCAGTGAGGGCCCCCAGGAGAAGACACAGAGGCGGCAGCTGCGAGTCAGGCTGCACACACCGGTGTGACAGGGCACCCTATCCTCTCCAAGGCGACCCACCGGGCACAGGGGAGCCCCGGGATTGCCTCCTAGGTCGGCTGCGGGCTGCCCCAAGTCCCCTCCGTCCCTAGGTGGGTGGGGAAAAGTCTCAGAGAAACAGCATTTCAGAGGGACAGCAATGTGGGCTGAAGCAGCTCCAAGTCGGTGCTGAATGCGCGTCTTTCCCTCTTCCACAGAGAGGCATGAAAATGCCAACTGCAAAGCAGAATCATAAGCTGCCCTCGGCTTTTATGAACAGAGATAAACAGAGCCGGACGAGGGGTGCCCTGCACACAGAGGCTTTCACATCTCAAAGGCACCTCGCTGAATAGAGCCACCATTGTGATTTCTGCGGGAGCACCTGTGTGCGGCTTTGAGAATGCTCAGCCTCGCTTGTGCTCATTGTGTCTCCCTCTCGGACTGGGAAATGAAGGAGATGCCTGGGTGTGTGGGCAGAGCCTAAGGAACAGCGCCCTGGAGCACCAAAGCAGCTAGTCAACTCCCCTTGCAGCCACCTGCCCAGCTCAAGGAAACGCACTGGTGCAGGCCGAGTGAGGGGGGCGGCACTGCCTCGGCCCATGCTGAGTCTCTCCCCTGCTTATCCTGGAGGACTGGGTCTCTCCCCTGATTCACTGTCCTCTACACAGAAGAGTGGGTGTGCAGAACGAGGAGCAGGACCTGGGCCCCGCGCAGCCTGGAGCAGTTCCCAGAAAGCACGGAGGAGATGTCTGGGTATTCAGCCTAGGAACCCTTCAGAACAGTGAAAAGGAAGTTGTCTCTCCAAACACGCATGCATATATGTGTCACAAGCACATTAGCAGTGCCAGATTTCACCGCTTCCAAAACTTTTTTTCACTTCACATTTTAACATCTCTGAAATCTGGATGTGTGAATATCATTTAATTGGCAGTTTTTTCTTCCTCAGTGAAGAATGATGGAATAAAATGATGGTGGGCTTAAAAACAACGGATGGCATCTTAACTTGGATGAAATGTCTGATTTCAGCACAGCGAAGGGCACAGAGATGGCAGACTGCATGGAGGGATGGAACACAGCAGTGCCACGGGAGGAGGAGAGGTCACTTGGCCTCCCTGGCCCTCGCCGGGCTCCTCTGTCCTCTCTGCCTTCCTGGAATTTCCTCGTGAGCTCAGCCTTAAAACCTCCACCTCCCCTTTCAGCAGTCTCCTAGAAAACTCCCGCACATCCTCAAAGGACAGCCCAAAGCCTGCCCCTTTGTAAATCGCCCCTCAACTTGTTGGTCACACCCGCCCAAACCCCTAACCCCTCATCAGTTTCCCACAGCTCTGCACTTGCCTGTGGACCCTGCCAGACCACAAGACACTGAGAACCGGGGAAACTCTTCTTTCTCCCCTGGCCCAGCCTAGAGCCTGGCACACAGAATGTCTATCCCTTATTTGTTGCAAGGGTGAATAATTTTATCACACCCTGGGATGGTTTAGATCTGAAACATCTCCCAGAAGTGTCTTGTGTTCAGATGTGGGGATTTTGGAAGGTGACTGGATCATGGATGTGCTCTATTCATTGATGGATTCATCCACTGCCGAGTTCTAGCTGGATGTGCTGTTAGCAAGTGGGCTGGCTAGAGGAGGTGGGTCATGAGGGTGTGGCTTTGGAGGCTGCATCTCTCACCCTGGCTCTTCCCTGTGCTCTCTTCGTCCTGGCTGCCATGAGTTGAGCAACTTTCCCTCACCAGGCCCTGCCATATCTCTACCTTGGATCCCGCTGACCATAGACTGAACCCTCTGAAAGCAAGAGCCAAATAAATCCTCCCCTTTTACATTGTAAGTATCTGGTATTTTGTCCCAGTGAAGGAGAACTGACTAATACACACCTTGATCATTTTACTGCTTTACAGTCCTTCCTCAGTGCTCCTCCCGAGGAGTGCAAATAGCTCTTGTTCTTGATTTTGCCTCTAATTAATTCCTGTTCATTGCTTTGATCACGCCAACTAATGGCTCTTCAGGGTCCCTGTGTGTCAAGCACTGTGCTAATTGCTTTCTGTACAGTTTCTCATCCAAACTTTGCAAGAACCTGTGAGGTTGGTACTATTATTTTTCCATTTTATGCACTAGAGAGCTAAGGTTCAGAGCAGTCAGTTATTTTGCTCAAGGTCACAAAACTAGTAAGCAGCACAGGCAGACTTTGGACTTGGGCAGTCTCAACCATGGTGCACATGTTGCCCCAGTGACATTCACTGTTCCTACACTTTCTATCCCAGACTGTAGATGTAACCAAGGGAATGCATGGTCAATACCTTTTTTGTCTATAAATTCTGATTCGGTTTCAGATTCTTTTCCTTCATCCTTCTCATCTCCCGGGGCCAAAACTAGGGTGAGAAATAAAGAAAGATCTATGTCCTTTCATGAGCGAAGGGCAGTAAGAGAGGCGGGATTCTGACTCTGACCGTACCGGCATCTTCGGGCCTCTCAGCAGGGCCCTCCTGCAGGGCTTCCACCATGGCTGCATTGTAAATGTGTTCAGGGTCCTGGAGACAAAATGAAATTCCTTCTGAAAGTGAAATGACACAACTTCTCCCAGGCAGGAAATCACAGGGAAGGCTCCCAGTCTCCCCTGCGCTGGTACACGGAGTTACCTTGAACTGCAACCCCCGGAGGTTATGAATCAATTTTGCATAGCGCCCTCTCTCCTCCATTAACTCTTTGTGGGTCCCTTTTTCACAAATCTCTCCGTCTTCTAACAAAATGACTTCATCACAAGACTCCAAGAACTGCAGAGAGGGCAAAGTCATCTATAAGGAACTTCTGCCTTGGTTAAAGCAAGGAGAGTCCAAGCCAAAATCCCAGCTGGTGGTGATCGGGCACATCTAATAGAGGGGTTCTCGATCTTGGCATATCGATTGACACTAGGGGGAGAAAGAAGGCTTTGCCATGGGCGGTGGCCGCCCTGTGCACTGTAGGATATTTAGCCCCCTCTCTGGGCTCTACCCACTCAAGCCAGCAGCATGCCTTTCTGCAGCTGTGACAGCACACATGTCTCCAAACACGGCCCGGTGCCCCAGGGGCCCTGGCTGAGAACCACTGCTGGAGCACAGGTGAGTCTCAGGGGAACAAACGCCCACGTCGGCTGCCCCTGTGAAGCACAAGGAGTCTGTCCCGCCCCCTAAGCCAGCTGCCCTCTTGCCAAATCAGATCGTGGAAAATGAAAATGAAACTGACAGTCACTGCGGCCAAGATTCGTAGCGAGGAAACACAATCTCAGACAGCCTCTCTGCTCATCACAGTTCAAGTCCTTGTCCACATCGAGCTGCAGAGCAGCTGACCTTGGCGCAGTGGCACAGGCCACACTCCTGGGTCAGGGTCTACATTGGCTTTAACTGCGCAGTACAGACAAAGCTTCACTTAACGTGGCATCCCCGTCTTGCCACAAACACTTCTGTTTTTCCCATTTGAATTCCCTTCATGTCCGTATCATACCTGTGACCAAGAGTTCTGCTAAGAGAGGCTTCCCTTCCTTTTGGAATAAGACAGCGTTCTCCCAGACGATCCTCCCACCACAGGCTGGAAGCCCCTGCTAGAGGTGGGCAGATGCTGTGAGATTTAAGAAGGCTCAGCCCAAAAAATCCATTACAGGGGAGACAGGGGTCGCCTCTTGCCCTGCAAGGCCCAGCCAAAGTCAAATCTGCCGTGGGTGCTCTCGATTAGAAGCTGAGGTGGGGGGCACGTTTGGCCATCATGTGCCTGACAGGCGTGTGAGGGAAGGCTGGTGCCCAGAGATCAAACGATGGCACTGCTGAAGGCATGGACAGCTCCAGCCTCCCTGCCTCCCTGTCCAGCTCCAAGACAACGCGGGCAGCACAGGCCTGGGCTTAAAGTCCCGTGGAGCACTTTCCAACAGCTATTCGGCAGATAAATGCTCGCGTTTACACCTCTCCTATCGTTTCAAAGCCTGATCTCATCTCCCGTCTCTCAGCCTCCCGTATCTAGTATTTCAAAAAATCTGGCAGCTTGATAATAAATCAGCTGATTTCCTAGATAGGGAAACTGAGGCACCACCGGGACTGTTACAGCCCCACAGCCCTTTCTGCCTATGCCAAGGCCAACACTCTAGGCCCAGAAGTGTTAGCCTCAGTTACCCCCAGCAAGGCTCTGCGGGTTTCAGCAGCTTTGTTCTGCAAACCCTCACGAATCTGGCCCTGGGTCAAATACGAGCCACTGGCCTCATTTCATGGTTCTTCAAGTAAACAGAAGAGTGGTCATCCCGCCCAGCCACTCAGAAGCATCCCGGGTAAAAGCAGCAGAGAAATGTTCTGGAAAAGCTCCTGGCTGTGGTTCTGGGGTTCTGAGTCCCCTCCTCCTGACAACACGAGGGATGGCTGGAGTGAGATGCTGGTGCCATCTGGCGGCCACCTGCATTTTCCAACATGCTAGCAGGAACTAAGATGACCTTGGGGACAGGTAGGCTCTGAGGCTGAGGGCTGGGAAAGACAGTGTGGCAAGTGAGTGTTGAAAACGGTCCAGGGATGAGGTTAGAATTTCCCTGGAAGGACAGCTGTGCGTGGGGCGTAGGGCATCCCTTTCGGGGTCCCCAGGACTTCTCATGGGAACAGCTCTCCCTATAGGACACAGACCCAAGCTGTAGTTATGTCTAACACCCAGGCCGGGCCACAGCCCATTTCCATGGGGGTCCAGAAGACATCCAGCCTCTTCCTGCCCTGAGCCTTGGTCAGCAGAGGAAGTAGAAGGTCTTGTCCGCACCAGGCCCCTGGAAGTGGTAACACCCCCTCCAAGGAACACAGACAGCCCACACAGGCAACAATCGAGTGTTGGAGCTGATTCTAGGGCTAAGAGTCTCATCCTGGGCAAAGGTGGCTTAGGGGCAGGGCCACAAGTGACAGGAAAGCCTGGTCTCCCTGCACCTTTGAGGAACTACTCCCTCATCCATTGGTCTTCAGCCAGACCCTACAGTGCTGGCCACAGCATCCTATAAGCACAGCAGCCTCATTTGCTGTACTCCCCATGCCCAGCCCAGTTTGCTATACCCTTGCCTGCCTCCTGCCCTCAGACCAGCCCTTGCTGAATATGTTCCCGGCAGGAGAGAGGAGACACAGCTTCTGCCCTGCTCCCCAGCAGGCGTCTCAGTGCAAGTCACCCCACTGATGAGACAGGGCTCGTCCTGCAGAAGACCAACACATAGACACACACACTTCTCAGCTCTGGGGACTCACTGTAGACAGGGGAGAGGGCGACAGCATGCGGAGGCAAACCTGTCTTGGCTTGAGGTAGAGAAAAGCTTGGATTCCCACCAGGCATTCAGGACCCGTCATGTGGGACGGATGCACTGAGGACTGTCCCCACCCTGCCAAATTCTCCTGCTCGTTCAAGACAAACCCAGTCACTTTCTTGAAGATTCTTGCTCCTAAGCCTGAAAGAGACACGTCTTCCTGACAAAGGGGCAAATTCTGAGCAGAGTGAAGATCCCCCAAAATCTTACCCTCACCCCAAAGTGATGGCCACCAGCCCTTTTCCCCTGAGGGTCATCCAAGGGATCTACCCGGCCCCACTGAACACAAAGGCAGGGCCAACGGCGGCCAGGCAGAGAAGCAGACGGGCTGTCTGGAAGCGGGGGTGGCTGGGCTGGTCATTTATGTCTCCTGTGTCTCCTGCTTCCATCACACCGCCTTGGACAGGAGAGGGATCTTTGGATGGAAGAGAGACCATGAATGCCGGGCAGCACACCCATCCCCAGATCTCCCAGGTGCCGCATGACGCAGTCACCTGCAGCTGGTGCGTCACCAGGACAACAGTCTTGCCCCTGAGTGTCTTCCTAATGCACTCCTCGAAGACATGCTTCCCCACGTGGGCGTCCATGGCTGACAGGGGGTCGTCCAGCAGGTAGAGCTGACGGTTGGAGTAGACGGCCCGGGCCAGGCTGATCCTCTGCCTCTGCCCCCCAGAGAGATTGAGACCCCGCTCCCCGATCTGCAGGCAGGGACAAAGGCACAGCCCATCACGGGGCCCATCATGGGGCTCACCCTCCACCCTGCAACCTCAGGAACCAGAGCATCCCGAAGCTTGGCCGGACTTGGCCGGCAGACAGACACACCAGCCCTGACCTCGCACAGCACACCAGACAGGAGCCCCGGGGGGCGGCTAAAGGAAACAGCTCTGTCTGATGCCTCCACCCCAATGCATAGCACAGGGGAAGATGTGACGTCTTCACCAACGAAACACCAAGGGAATTGTTCGAGCAGGGAGCACTGGGAGAACGGATCAGCGACAGGAAGGAGCTATCTGCTGGCTTTCTTGGGGAGCAAGCATGCAAGTCTGGACGGAGGAAAGGGCACATGCTCCTGTGGGTGGATCCCTGAGGCCTGGACCATGGTGGGCACAGAAGAGAAGCTCAGTAGGAGAGGTACGGAAAGGACGAAGTGCTCAGGGTTCTCCCCTCAAGGATTCTGTCCAAGTGAACCCACACCCTGTTCAGCTGTCGGGGTACTGAGTCGGGCGCTGGGGGTGGGACCTATGAAACTGGACAAGAAAAGCCCCCTATCTGTCGGGAGCTGTGTTTTAGCGCAGATAGCACCGAGCAGGATTCGGGGAGTGCCGAGAAGCCTAACTGCGTGCTGTGGGGCAGACTGTTCCACATTACAGCACTTCAGAGGCCTCCCCCAGGGCTGGATTCAGGGTAGGGAGGCAACGGGCCAGGACAGCGAAGCAGAGCCGGAGAGCCTCGGGGCTGTGCAGGGCCTGCAGCGCGGAGGTCCCCTGGGTCCCGCGAGTGGGCAGGGGCAGCCAGGACCGGCCGACTCTCCGGGGGAGTGCCCAGGAACGGGGTTCGGGGCAACCCCGTCGGGCCGAGGAGGGCCAGGGCCACCGGCAGCCAGGGCCCGCTGTCCTCACCTCCGTCAGGTCCCCGTAAGGGAGGCTGCACAGGTCCTTCTGGAGGCCGCAGACGCGAACCGTGCGCAGGTACCTGCGGGGCAGAGGGCAGAGGGCAGCGCGGGGAGCCGGCGGCCGTGCTGCGGGGGTGGGCAGGAGGCAGCAAAGAGCGCGGGGCTGGGACCGACTCTGCTGAGCCCCTTCCACCTCAGAAAGCCGCTCCCACCAGGCTGGAGAGAGCAGGGTTGTTCTCCTGGGACAACTGACTTCCAGAGAGCTCCCTAAAGGGAGGGAGGCCCAGCTCTTGGCTTCTCGGCGTCTCTGTCTTCTCCCTCACCATGAGCACTGCCCTCTTCCAGCCTCAGGGTTCAGTCTCCGCTAGGGTGACCCAGGAGGCCCTGAGCAGCCCGGCAGCAGAGGGGACAGAGCTGAGGGGCTCAGGGACACCATCACCCCACCCCTGTTGGGGGCTTCCAGCACTGAGAGATCTGCAGAATCAGTGCTTGGTGGTGTATGTGCAGGCCCTGTGTCATGACAGAAACCTGCAGCCTCCTCCTCTCAGCCCACACAGACAGCCCCACTGCAGACGGAGACTCCACCGGGCATCACTGCACCCCACCCAGGAAGTGACTCCAGCTCCGTGTGGCTGGTGTGCTGGGGACAGCCGAGTTTTTCCCCGTCCATATAGCTGCCAGACCCCAGGTCTCTAGGCCCCTTGATGGGCTTCCTGCCTCCAAGGAGGCTGGTTGGCCATTAGCTGATATTATCGAATCATCTTTGGAATCTTCTGCAAGACACACCCGCCCTTAAGGGGCAGCAGCAAGCAGAGGAGGCACCACCTGAGCAGCTGGCCCTCGGCTGGCTCACAGGCCCCCAGCTTGTGGCTCACAGCCTGGCCCAGCCCTTAGCATGGCATCCACGCACGGTTTCAGGCTGGGTTACACAGTGGTGGCGTCAATCAGGATGGCGTAGGTTTGTACTCAATGGGAGACATTGGGAAAGTGACTGTACCTCCGTGATCCTCCCTCTACTCAAAACTGAGCTGATAACACATACAGAAAGCCACTAGCACAAGGTCTGGTGCACTTCGAATTCTCCCAGGGAGTTAATGTTATTACCTTTGCCAACCTTCAGCTATAAGACACAGACTGCTCGGCACGTCTTCACTCCCTCTCCACTCCCAGTTTCAATTCCCCGCCACCCTCATGTTTCCTGAGGCCCTGAGAGCTACAGTTTCTATTCTAGGAGCCAAACTTCTGCTCAAGATCCACAGAAAAAGGGTGCTAGATTCTCCCTTCAAGGCCTGATCCGATCCAAGCTCCGCCCTCTCTTCCCTGAACCCCTACCCGTTGCCCCAACGTCTCCTGCCACTCAGCCACCAGCCTTAAGTGCACTCCCACATCCGTGCAGTTCTCACAGCCCCTTCCGGCCTCAAGCGCCTAGAGGGCAGATTCATCTCCGTGTCCCCCTGTAGGGACAGACTAGAGGTATGCAGGCAGGGACCTGGGGCAAGGTGTACATGGCTGACAATGGTAGAATCATTGCGCGTTCATCTCCAGCTGATGATTATAAAAATATCACATACTTATCTGTGTACCATGTACTAGAGAAAATGTACCCTACTATATCCTTATAAGAATGTTACTCATGCTTAAGAAAGCCCAAACTAACCTTGCTCCCTTCCCCTTTGTCTAGAAACAAAGGATAAGACCCCGATTGGCCTAGACCACCAATCTAGGTTATTCTTAGGAACCAGCTTACCCCTCTAAGTATGAAGCACATCTCATACTCACCAGGCCATCCCAAGTGGGATGCCCCCCATCTTGTAGCATCACTCTGCTGTAAGATAGTCTCCCTTCTTCTTTCTCTGCATTTTCCACACTTTAAATAAACTTCTGCTTCCCACTGTACCAGCCTTGACTCCCCCATTTCTTGCCGAGAGCCCTACTTCTCCATTCTTCACTGAAGTGAAGGCAAGGAGCCAAACAAAGGCAGAGGGCCACCCAGAGGCCCCCGGCCAGACCTAACACCCCTGTGCTGTGCCCCATATATGGCAGGCACTGGTATGTATCTACCCTTGGAATTTCCTTATTAATAGAGGAAGCAGCCTTCCAGCCTCCCTCTGTGGAAAGAGAAGTTGTTCCACGGGGAGTTAGGAAGAGGCACCAGTAGAGGTGGCAAAGCCAAGAGACACTGAGCAGAGATCACTTTGGCTGGTGCAGACTCTCATGTCGATGGGACCTGCCTGCCACCACCTGCTGGAGATGAAATGTCATGCCCCAGGCTCTGGCTGGGAATGCACATCCTGGCCAGCTTGAGCCAGCCAGGAGAAGTTTATGGGTCAGAGAGCAAGATGAGGAAGTCCAGACCTCAGGCAGATTCCTAAGGTCAGCTCCATCTCTTCCCATTTCAGCACTGCGGTGCTTGGGGGTGAGGAGTTCTGAGTAACCCAGCAGTTGGGCAGCTCCAGTGAGATCAAATGATGCTAGAGTTCAAGACCAAAGTCCAAGACTCAAGCCTGCCGTTTTGACCTTGGGTCGAGCAATGACCTCTCTGGGCCTCAGATTTTTCCTCTGTGTAAAGGGGATGTAATGCCAGGATCCCCTGAACAGGTAGTCTAGGAACTTGAGTGAGAGAATGCACACTGCAGAACACCCAGCTCGGCAAAGAACCTAAGAAACTCATACTTTCCAGTGCTCAAGGATAATGGCCCAACATGTATCAAATAATTATGACTGGAACTTTGTTTTTATTTCACTAAATCATTTTGAGGACACTAACAACAATATAGCCTGATAGTGCTGATATCAATGAATAATGTCAGGGCTGATTAATTGCATGCCTGCTGTTCATGATTTTAAGCAAAGTTTTGGTTATTCAGCCTAAAGCAAAATTGCCAGGTTCATTTTTCTCCAGTCAGACAACATTTGCCCTGCTACAGAAAACCTCAGAACATATGGTAATTTGCCCTGGGAACCAAGTGTCAGATGCAGCCTCCTCGCAGAGTGCAGCCACGGATCTGTGGAAGGTGCGTCTCCTGAACTCTTGAGGCAGGTAGAGAAAAGCAGTGCCCGTGCAGATCCAGTGTTTCATCAGCGCTCACTAAAGAAACCCACTTAGTAATCATTAGCAATGGCCTCTGCGTCTGCAGCCAAGCAGACCAGATACCATGGTGCCTCACGCTTTGGAAGTTAATATTACCTTTGGTGATCGTATTTTTCTCCAAACAGGATGTTTTCTCTCACGTTTCCATGAAAGATCCAGGCTTGCTGTGAAACGTAGGCCAGAGTCCCGTTGAC
>PVJO010006497.1:0-88941 GCA_004026905.1 Hystrix cristata
AAGTGTTACCGATTTTAAAGGAGGCACCATTTAGAAAAATGGCGGAGGCTTAGCTCTTAACTGCATGCTCTGATCCCTTTCCCTTCTAAGTTTAATTTAAATTTTTCCTTCCTTTCTTCTTCCTTCTCCCCCTTTTCTTTCTTGCTTTTTTAATTTTAAGAGATGTTCAAAAGAAATTAGTATAAATCTTGGCCTTGGTGATCTCGTATTAAAAGAAAAACCAAGAAAGTGGAAGGAATCACATGGTAGAGAGCAAAAAGCTCCCTGTGATTTACTCTGACTTGCTAATTTTCAGAAGGAAATTAATAAAATTGATTCCAGCAAAAACTCTAAGTGGACAAATAGAAGAAAAACAGATCAAGAGTTGTGGATATTTAGAGCAGAGAGAAAGTTCTTAGAGAAATCTTTCCCTTAGGGAGAAATAAATATTTAGGAGAAATCACTAACTCTAAGGGTCGTTAAAGCAAAGATCACTCACAGGATGGAAGCGAACCCTCCCACCAACTATTAATTCCAATTCCTAGACTTGGTGGCAGTAACATGATTAGTTATTGTGGGTTCTGGAAGAAAGCAGGACCTTTGGCAATAAAGCCATGGAAATATGTATTTTTAAGTACTATAAAAGATGTGGAAAGCAACTTTTCTTTTCATCCTGGGGACTAGAAATAATACACCTGCAAGGACAGATGAATGGCATAATGTTGGCATTCAATGGGGCATTAAACATTTGCACCACATTTATGGGATTTTCCTGTCATTAATTCTAGGTAAAATAAACTTTAAAAAATGTTTTGTTGTGTTTTGAGATCACGTTTATTTTTCACCAACTTGCTTTTCTTTGCCTTTTTTTCCTGCCAGATTTTCACGTCTGTTATGTGTTCTTGTGTCCATCAACCTCTTGGTTAATTTCTGAAATGGCCCCCTCAGCTCTGAGGCCTTTCTTTTGCTCTCCCCTTCCCCTCAGCGTTGGTCCATGCAGCCCTGCTGCACGTGTCTGGACCCCTGGCAAGGCTGGATGTGGTTGGCCGGGCTGGCCGGAGCCACTGTGGTTTGCTGTGGCGCCCCAGCATTGGCAAGGTCTTGAGTGGACTGTCCAGGAGCTACAAAGATGGAGGTGGCCCGAATCACTCTGTTACCGGGGCATCTGGGCTACAACTGATTGTGATGGAAAGGCCTTGCATTTCTTCCTGATTTCATTTGTGGGCTTCTTTCGTCATTTTGACTGCCTCCTTTAAAAGAGTTCCCTTCCCTGTAAAGAGTCCACTCGCTTTCCTTTTTAAATTGCGTTGAATTTGCATTGAAGGGAGAAAGAATGGCAAAGAAAGGGGAGCTAGAATACGAGGGTCCTCTGTCTCAGCCCTGGCACTCCACTCACAGGGCGCTGTGGTCCTGGGCCTCTGACATTTGGTTTTCTGAGGTTTTAGAAATCAGTGTGCCTGCTCTTGAGATCCAAAGTGTAGCTAAATTCCGTTTTGGGGCCCAGGCAGGAGACACACAAGGGAGCAGCCAGAGGGCCGGCCAGAACACACTGTCCTGATGAAGAGGAACCCGGACTCTGGGGTGAAATTTATCTGGGTGGTCTAAGGCTGTAACTCACCATGAGTGGCTTAAGCACCGGCTCTCTGGGCCTCCTTGAAGCACAAGCTTATTGGACACCAGCCTCTGCTCTGGGTGCCTGGCGCAGAGCAGGAGAGGTAAAACACATCCCTGTGATGTGAAGACTGACTGTACATAGTTCATGTGGTTGTGAGTGCCAAGAGGAGGCTCAGCCAGTCAGGGGGATGGAGGAAGCAGGGTGCTGCTATTTTACGCAGTGTGGCCAGAGCAGCACTGGCCCAGAGACGGGAACATGGTGACAGAGGGAGCCTCGTGAATGCTGAGGGAAAGAGCCCTGCAGTCCCCCGAGCGGAGAGCAGCGGCAGGAGGTTTGTGGGCTAGTCAGGAGACCCATCACCGTGTGTGGAGGCCCGAGGCTGCGCTCGCTAGAGGCTGCATGCTGAAGAGCGCCTAGTTGTTTTTCCTGCCCGATCAGTACCTGCCCCCGAGGTCTGGTGACTGGTGATGTTGGGCAGGTATTCAAGCTCTTGGTCTTCTGAGCCCATGAGTCGGCTCGCACATCACTGAGTGTCCCAGAGAACACTGGTCATCTGTGGTCTCAAGAGTCTGTTTGCCTGACTGGCACCTTGTTTCGGTAGCTTGGGCGCATTCCTGCCCTGGATTCCAGACCGTTTAGTCATCTCTGCTGGATGATCCTCATCGCCTGTCCTGTGGACAGTGTGCCATTTCTTATTTAAAGTCGCTTCGGATCAGCATGAGGGACGAGGAGCAATGAGGACACGCTTCCGCCTGGAGCTCAGTGCAGACAGGGCTGCATGTAAGGAACACCCAAGTATTATGTGGGCACTCAAATTCGCCAACAGAGGTGAGTCAAAGTTATTTAACTGGAGGGATCCAGCCAATCCAGTCAAGTTGAGGCCTCTACTTGCTTCTGACGGTGGGTGCCTGAGAAGTGCTTGCTAAACTGGGAAGCCGAGCAGTTCTGTGATGCTCCCCACTTGACAGGACTGAGAGTGTGGCCGTTAATCTGCTCATCTCTAAGATCCTTCTCTGAGCTAGAAAAGAATCCCCGTTAGCTCCTGCACCCAAGCAGGAAAGCCACGAGCATAAAGTATTATTTGTTGCATTAAGAACATTAAGGACCAAAATTTAATAAATCTCTCTTCAGCTGGTTAAAGAGAGTCAGCTTAGCTGCCTTCACAAGGAGAAACTTCTGGAGAGGAGATGTCCAGTTTTGTCTGAGTGGTCTTATTCTCATGGACCTCCACCCTGGAGGCCAGACTCGCAGTGAAGAAGCAAGTGTCCCGGGGGAACTCGTGTAGAACAGGCTTCCCACATGCTCTGGCAGCCTCTCTGTGACCTGAGCATGCTCCTGCAGCTGGTGTGTCAGTTCTGGACTTAGATCTGTCGGCTTCTCTGCTTCCAGCGAAGCCCCACCACCCTTCAGTGCAAACCTTGTCCCTTCAGGGAAGATGCCGCAGGCCCCTCTCTTCTGTCTGCGTGGCTGCTCCCCACCCAATTCCAAATTGTTCTTCACTCCCCTATCTTGGATAGAAGTAACTTGTAGATGGAATTCAATTCATTGCATATGGCCACCTATCAATTCAGAGTATCTTGAAGCCATTTGTGTGTTCTCAGTGCCAGTGAAGTGACACGTTTTGGGTTACTATCAAGTATTTGCAGCCAAAATGAATGTAATTGACAAATTTAGGTGTAACACAGCCAGTGTGTCCAACACAGCGTTTATCATCATGTTATAAAGTGAGGGACAAACCAAACAAAGTCAGAATACTAAGAGGTGTATATAAAAGCAAAGATGAGATAACTCACAGAAGATGGATTGCTGAACAACATTTGGCTCCACTAGCTCTTTAGAAAGCAAGCTGAACTTCCTCTTCACTGCTAGGTTGCTGTGACTTGGAACTGCCTGAGTATCGCTGACAGCATCCCACCCTGGTGTAGGCTATTACATGTTGATAATGTGTATTGTAAGTCGTAAAACAGCCTCAGGCTTTGACACAATCACAATCATCCTGCTCCTGGAAACTTATTACAAGGAAATAATCCAAACTAAGGCATCAGGAAGGTGGGGGGAGTCTATAGTCTTTCATGCTTCTCCCCTTATCATTGTTGCATAAAGCTGAAAGCTACATATCCATTAACAGTGTCAGATAAAAATCTGATGTGACTATACTCTGCAAAATACTATACCGCTGTTATAAAAAGCGTTCATGGAGGTTTTGTAAAAATTGAGCTTTATCCTTAAATGCAATGTGTAATTCTAAAGCAGAATATTTCCATCATTCAGTGGCTATAGAGGTGGGTGAGTGAGTACTGAGTTAGAATTAGAAGAGCTGAAATTTCAGGGGGAGGGACATTTGTTTGGCTCATACATTACCCTTCCTGATTCCTATATTCCTCATCTACCAAAGGGGCACAAAATGTTTTATCAATTAGGATGAGATATAGTATGTTCAAAATCCAGGGTGTGAGGGTGAAATTTGCTTTACTGTAAAAAACTACCTGTGATAATCAGTTTATCAAGGGCAAAGTTTCATTTTGGCTCAAGATTTCAGAGTTTCAAGCCATGGTTGTGTAGCCCTCGTGACTTCTGTAACCTGGACCAAGGCACTAAAATGGGTGGGGAAAAGGGCGTTGGTGCGTGCTACTATGGGAAGTTTAGGAGGGTCAGATGAGACAGGACTCCGGAGGACTTGAAGGATGGGGAGATGGCAACAGAGATACTGGAGGAAGGAAGGACAGCACAGGTGGGCAGAGAGGTGGGAGTCTGCCTGGCTTGTTCGGGCAGAGGCTTGTGCTAGAGTGAGCGGGACAGACGAGGTGAGCCTGATGTGGTCTTTGCTGATATCCATTTTTAAAGGAAACATGCTCAGTGCAGGTGAATGTTTAAATGACATGGCAAGGTCAGGTGACAGACAGAAGCTCCTGGAACTTCTTACTGATGGGATGGAAAGAGTTAACACATTTAGGGTTCATTTTCTACCTCCCTGCCTATCCCCACACCTTGTTAGGATAGGAGCCAGGACCAGTCGCTTCCCTCTTAGTGTGAAATCAAATCTACTTGGTTCCTGTTTTTAAAATGTGACATGTATTTGTGTCAAGTCTCCAAGATGAATATAATTACTATGCACAACAAACATATACTAACGAAACTAAAAAAAAAAAAAAAAGAAATTAGGGTACATGTATTTATCTCCTCAAAAAAATCAATAAAAAATACCATGAAGAATTCTCCAAACTATTTGCATTTTAAATCTTATTATTTATTATAGAATGAAGCACCTTATTCCATGTGACAGGAAAGAGACTGTGGAAAGAAGTTCATGTTTAGTGTTGACACTGGACATGTAAATTGTGTTAATTCTGTCTACACAGAGTGCCACTCTGACTGTAAATTTATTGGTCTGCTTGTTTGATCATTCACTTATTCAGCCATTTATGTATCTACTCATTCATCCATTCATCCATCCATCTACTTATTTAGCGATCTTTTACCAAGTATGTACCTTGTGGAGGCAGAATGCAAAGCCACTGGGATTATGAGTGAGTGTGACAAAAATTCCTGAGTTTGAGGATCTTGATGTAAAACTGCGCTCAATAGAAGCCCCCTTGAGCAGTCTGAAAACATCTGGGTGGAATGAGTTGGTGAGATGAAGGAGAGCAGAATAACACGAATGTAGATGGAGTCTCGTGTCCAGGGCTTTGCAGTGGCCTGCAGGATAAGCTCCAGGTGGGGTGTCATACAGGTGTCATGTCAAGGCATGACACCCCAAATTTTCCTAGCCTCGCCCCTCGCCCCTGCATAACTCTGCAACTTACAGTTAACTAGTTTGTAACTAGCTTGGCTTCTGAACATGTAAACTTTGTCCTGGTCTGTGCTTTTGCAAACTGAGTATAAATATTTTTAGTCTGGAAAGCTCCTCTTCAGTGTCTCCCCAACTCAGCCTCCTTCCTAATCCTTCTAGTCTGAAGTCTTCCTGGGCCTCCCCAGGTAGAGCAAGCCTCTGTCACACATGTCTGAGAGGACTTCAAGACGCCCGAGGCCGTCATGTAAAACAGCAGACGTGAGTGGAATGGAAAACGTGGATTTCAGGAGAGACAGAGCTGGCCATGAGCCCTTGACCTTGTCTGGCTGTCCTTTGTCTCTTACCTGAGTTCTCGCGTTTCCTCTGTCCCTCACTGAGCTGTGGTGGCATAAGGGAGGAGTCATGAAGAGAGGGGCTGCTCTCTGCCCTGCACCTGTAAGTGACTGGTATTTGCTCACTTGGCTTCCCCTGATTTCATCCTTGTTGTGTCTGGCTCTTTCACAACCACGGATTACCTCATTTGTTTATTTTCTAAGATCTAGCTAGTGTTCACTTTTCAGAAGCCTTATGCTGTAGCAAGTAGTTAGGGGTGGGGACCCTGGCACCTGTCTGGGCAAAGATGAAGATGTCACTTTCTACCTGGACTTGGGAAAATGACCGATTTGGTCTGTGACTTGGTTGTCTCATCTGTCAAATGGGGATAATCACAGCTCCTGCCCCATAGGGATGTTACAAGGTTTGCCTAAGGCCTTGGCTTTGGTAAGCCCTCATTAAGGTTGGCTATTATTAGTAGGTGCTTGTGAACTGTTTATTGAGAGACCAATGAATAGATTTTAGTGTGTGATAGTTTCAGGAAGTCTGGCCAACATGAAGGTGTTTATTTGGTTCAGAATGCCTGTTTCTTGACCTACCTATAATTAGTTTCTATTACTAGCATATTATTAAATTGAGAGGAATACTTTCCTGTGATGGTCAAGGTCTTGAAATACCGCAGGTTAAATGCTCCCAATGCTTCTCACATCAAAGTGGACATTATTCTGTGGGGTTTAGTAATATGGATGAGTTGTAAGACGAGCAGTAGTCAAAAGTAGAGATTTTCCTGTAAAGCAGTGGCCAGAAATAGTTGGACTGTGGCTTCTGGGGAATGTTTGGAAACATTCTCTTCAAATCTTCATTCTCTTTGAGTTCTCATTCTCCCACCATGAAGGGATCCATGCTGCTGGTCCCAGGTGAGGAATGCTCAAGGAGATGGTAACCTTGGAGGAAAGAGGCCCATCTCATATCCTGGTGTCCCATTCAGCGCCTAGAACGCTCCTGGACCTGCCATCTTGCCCAATAGACCTATAAATGAATTCTGAAATTAAGCAAGTTATATTTTCTTTCCAATGTAGGGCTCACCTTCTGAAATTTCCACCAGACCATTGCTGGACCTTAAGGAGTATGTTGCATTAATTTAAGTATTGTTTTTATTTCTCATTATGAAATTAAAAGACATGTGAAAGAACATCATTTTCTGTGGCGAGGTTTGAACTCAGGAAAATGCGTGGCTGAATGCCACCTCCGCCTCCAAGGGACTGAGTGACCTTGGTCACACCCTTGACTGCTGCGAGCTTCTGCTTCCCTACCTGTGTAGGAAGCAGCTGTATTAACTGGGATAATAATATTAAGTACCATTTTGAACACCCTCCACTTGGCCAGTGTGCCACGTACCTCTGAAGTGTCCTGGCATTTAGTTTTCACAGCAAGCCCCAGCAGTAGCACCTTCCGCCCTCATCATGTCACAGGTGAGGCCTAGGAGCTTAGGGGTGTGGCGACACTGCCCCAGGTATAAATGGCAGCCTTGGGATTTCAGCCCAGGCCTGATTATACTTCATGAATCTGTGAATAATCATTGATTGGTGACAAAAAGCCTTAGGATGAAGGGGATTTGGGGAGAGGGATTAAGAGGTGACTTTCCCAGTGTATTAAAAAGTCCCTTTACACTTCCCTCCCTCCCCTCTTCGCTCCCAGGACTTCTCTAGGCAAATTACCTCTGGCCTGATGCTCAGTGGCCAGATTCCCTGGGTACTGTTCCTTTAGGGCATCAGCTACTTCTTGTTTGATGTTCTGGTTATAATTTTCATTAAATAATTACTCACTTAGTTAGTCTGTCTTTAGCTGCAATATAAGCCATGCAAGGATAGGGTTGCTTCTCTCTATCTAGCCTGCATCCAGAGTTTGTCTAGTTTGGTAAAAATAGGCCCACAAGAAATGTTTGCTAAAAGAATGGAAGAATGAGTACCTGCTATGAGTGCCACACTGGACGAGGTCAGAGGAAGAGGAGGTGGGTATGTGGTGGAAGATGGTAATGTTTCTATTCAACCAAATCTTTCTAGTTAGTGAGCGAGGGAGCCTGAGATGGTATATACCTTCCATTTGTGGTCTTCATGATGACCCAGAAGGTGATTATAACCTTGTTGTGAATAAGCAAGTCTCAGAGCGGTAATGCCACTTGGCTAAGTCCATATAACTATCGTAGGAGATGGCTGATCTAGGACTCAAATAAGATTCTAGAATTCTGTGAGATGAAAAGAATGTGTGATGTCAAAGTGAAAGCCTATTTGTAAATCTTTGAGAGTTTTATGACACCCAATTATTCATGCAGAATTTGCTCTTGAAGGTGCCGCCCTACTGCACAGAACCCTAATGCTGTTTGAGGTGGTGGCAGTGTGGAAAGGGGGAAATTCAGGTAATCTACAACCAGGATGTGTCCCTCAGATAGCTTCATGGAGGCGGTCACATGGGATGGTTGTATTAGTCAGCTTTCCATTGCTGGACACAATAACAAACACTCCCCAACTTGGAGGAAACAGTTAATTTAACTCATGTTTTCAGGGAAATCAGTTCATGGTCAGCTGGCTCCAAGGCAGGAACATAATAGCAGAAGGGCATGACTGGACAAAGCTGCTTAGTTCATGGTGGCCAGGAAGCACAGCAGGGGATCAATCAGTACCAGAGATGAAGTGGCCAGTAACCGGGTATAGTAACCGCAGTCACATCTCCATGACCCACCTGGACACAGAAACATGTGCCACCAATCCCCAGAGTGGATCCCAAGCCAATCAAGTTGACACTCCACTTCACCTGCCACATGGTCTGAAAGGAAATGGGAGACCCACAGATGGGTGAAGATTAAGGAGAAGGAGCTTCCTTGTCAAAGAAAGACCCAACATACTGCCTTTTATTTTTTATTGTAAAGGAGAAGGGGTTGCATGTTCCTTTTTGAGGAACCTGTACTGAAAATCCACCGTATCTTTTCTGAACCCCCTTTGGTGCCCCTACTGAATACAGTACTGATACTTCCTTTGGCTGCAAATGGACTTTTTAGAAAAGGATAAAATGGATGTAGATAGCAGTTACTCATCAGGATTGAAAAACCGGACAAAGAAAATTAACCAGCGGTAAGAGAATTGTTCCATCTTCAAAACCAAAATAGTGTCATGTGGCAGTCTGAGCATAAAGTAAGTGTAAGAAGCTCTAAGTTCTGGCTCCATCATGTCCTAGCTGTGGGACTTCTGTCATCTCAGTTAGTCTGGACTACCTTAAACATGCCATGAATGGTGTGGTTTAGAAACAACAGAAATTCATATCTCACAGTTAGAAGGCTGAGAAGCCCAAGCTCAAGGCACAAGCAGATTCAGTGTGTGGCGAGGGCCGATTTCCTGCTCCCCGGACGGTGTGGTCCCGCTGTGCCCTCACGCAGAGGGGCAAGGGCTCTCTCCGGGGTCTCCTGCTCTCTCCAGGGTCTCCGCTGGCCCCATTCATGGCAACCGGGGTCTCGTGATCTAAGACTTCCCGAACGTTCCACCTCCTAGGAACATTACCTGGAGGCTTAGGTTTTCAACACATTAATTTGGGGAGAGGCCAAATATTCAGACCACAGCACTTGTCCATGTTCCCTGACTGCTCTATGCCTTTGTTCATTATCTCTGAGGTATGTGGGCTGGGCTGGATCAAATCAGAGTTCACCTGTGCTCTGAGGAGCTACTGGGCTTCGGGGAAAACACCTTAGGCATCACTGTGGGGTGCAAGGTGGAGGCGAGGCCCTGGTTGTCCTCCATCCGGAGCACCTCTGCTCTTATTTATCTTCTCCATTAGAGTCCTACCTAGTGCTTTGTTTGCACGAAGTCTTCGCTTCTCTACAGGAGAGGTGCTGGGCTCCAGCACTGCAGCAACTGTGCAATCCTGCGGCAGCTCCTGGCCACTCCTCCCCGCCGGGCTAAGGCCTTTGCACTTCCCGGGGTGGCTCAGTTACCCTGGTGACGCACAGGGCTTCTCACAGAGCCCTCAGCTCACGGCTTGGCTTCAGGCCAGGAGTCCTGGTGCTGTCAGTGTGGAGTGGGGCTGGAGCTGCCCAGTCTTCCCGAGTGTGACTTTCGGGGAGGATGCAGAGGAAATTTAGCAAGTCATTAAGGAAACTGACTGGTGAGAGTTCGTGATCTGTGGCCAGCATTGGCTTATTTGTACGACTGAAGGGGGAAACAGGATCCTACCTGTAGCATTTCCTTGAATGGCTCCATGCCAGCCCCTCCACAGTCACCCAAGAGCTTCGAGGTCTCCATGCGTCCTAAATTGTTAGGACAACTAACATCAGGTGGGCCAGAGACTGAGGGCACCAAATATAAAAGTACGAAGCCAAAGGAAGACGTCCTTTGTGGCTTCTCTGTCTGATGGCAAAGCCTGCAAAGTGCTATTTTAAATTTCGTGTAAAGAAGTAAGTGTCTGTGAATACAGCTCAGAGGTTGGTCTGTGTGACTCTGGACAGACTACTTAACTCTTCTGAATGTCAGGTTCTTTATCTGTAAAATGGGCTGTTTTCTATACTTTACAAGAAGCTGTAAAATTTACATGGTAGAATTACCTGCATGGCACTTAGCATACAGCCTGTTTCAAAGAAAAACAGTCACTTTTTTGTTTGTTATTTGGTCCTCTGGGACCTCACTGTTTCTGCAACTCAAGTGATGACAAAGAATACGGGTGCCCTGACTTTTGCATCTGGGGACAGTGTGTATGTGTGTTGACAGATACGTATATGCTTACTATTGCTTAAGTATAATATATGTTTATATTTGGGGTGTATACTCTTGTTCCTACCCTAACCATGCCAGAGAGTTAAGAAGATCCCTTCAGGTGTCACCACCTGCACTCCTGCCTCATATCAAGCCTTGGTACTTAATTTTTTCAGGAATACTCATTCAGTTTCCTCTTCACATTAGATACCACGCTGTCTGCTGAAAGCGTATGCAAGGTTGCCCCCACTCTATGAAGTTTGCTATAACAGCTGAGTAGACATTTGTCCACTCATCCTGCCAGGGAATACTTACTCAGTATGTATTTTATGTCCGGCACTGCTTCAGACACTACTTGAGAGGTAAAGAAAGTGAAGAATGCTCTTTGCCCTTGAGAAACATATGCCCTGGGAAAAGGAGGAGGACTTCATAGCAGCCATCGTCACACCACTTCCAGCATTTCACTGAGCGCTGGTTCAGGCATCTTTTGCGTCACTCTCAAGGCCCCGCCAGTGGTCCTTCCCTGTAAATGGGCTAGTCCTAAGGGTGATCTGACAGTTACGATGCTGGGGATATAAAATGCTGGCAAATTTTAAATGGAATCGCTCCCAGTCAAATTGTTTAAATCAATAATAATAAAAAAAATACAGTAGGTCCCTGGTCACTTCCATTGCTTATCTGAATGCCTCTTGAGTTGGAATCTGAAGTTCCCAGGGAATTGCCCTCTGTTGGCCTTCCAGGTGGGGCAGAATTTCCTTGGCGGAGCTGAGAATTGAAGCAGGGGGCACAGGCAGCAGCAATTTAGGGGGCTTCCAGGAGAAGTCTGGCTTCTCACAGCCTCACTTAGAGAAAATGATACTCCCCAACCGATCATATTCTTGTTTTCCTACTTTTATCCTCAGGAGCAGTTTTGGATCTCTTTCGAGTCATCACTCTTTGGTGGCTAATAACGCTTCCTCTGGTGGCCATTTCTGCTTTGGTCATCTCCATCCCAGCTGCCTCCCTGGCTGTGACTCCATAGATCATTTCTCTCCCTGCCTCATCCATTTAGATAGAGTTTTTCTGTCCCACTGTGTCTATTTTTAATTTTCCCAGAGCCCGGCATGTTAGAATTTTAATACTGGAGCCTGTTTCCCAGTTGGGCCTTGTCTTGGCTGGCCAATGATATCATGTTTCTTTTAAACACATGGCCAGTGGTTTCATTCGCCTCCGCGTTTGGATGCTGTTTATGGCTTCTGTGAGGGAAAGGTTAATTTCCCTTCTTGGTGTCTGATTTTCTCCTTTTAAGACATAAATAGCTGGCTTGGTTTTATTTGGAGTCAGATGACTCTGTGTTGACCTGAACTCTTAGAGCGTCTGAACAACACTCAACCGTGCCTGACCAATACTGCGGGGAGCATGCTCGTGGGGACGGCTCACGCTTACTTTGGCTTTCACGTCCTATTGTGTCTCCCTCGGTCTGCTCTTTCCTGCATTCCCGTTAGCCTCTTCTCCATTCAGGCTTCTGCGCCTCTCTCTTAGGCAACTGCAGTATTCAGGTCTCTGTATTATTTAGGATTCTCTATAGAAACAGAATCCAGAGACGATAGGCAGCGTGATCAAACTATATGGTGAATATTTAAATTTAAAATACTGTTATGGTAAAAGACACGTTGTCACTCCCCCCTCAGTTTGGACACATTTATTCCATCATTCTTGCCACTTTCTAACAAATGCTGATTGTGTTAGGTCAGCGATAGAGTTTTTTTTTTTGTTTTTGGTGCTGGGATCGAACTCAGGGCCTTGCACTGGCTAGGTAAGTGCCATCCTGCTAAACTAAATTCCCCAGCCCCAAGGAGGAGTATTTTGAAGGAGATTAATCACGAGGTATCTTTTACTGTAATACATTTAAAAAATTTGAACATTACTCTATCTGTATCTCACACCTCATAATTAAATATAATATATAAATACATGTAATAATTTAAAAAATGTACTTATTGCTTGGCTTACAGATCGGAAATGACAGAGTCCACAATGGCTGTTGTGCACTGGAGAGCCAGAAGATTAGTAGCTCCTCGGACTGAGAAACTGAAAGCCTCAGAGTAGGAGGGACCAAGGGTGCAGTGTCAGGCTGAGGCTGAAGCCTGAAAGCTCCCCGGAGAGTTGCTGGTGTGGGTCTGCATTGAAAGGTTGAGGAAGGTGGAATCTGCCATCCACAGGTGATGACAGCAACAAAAGATGGGCCCAGTCAAGCTGAACTTAGCCTGCAACCATAACCTTCTTTCCTTTTTTGTTTTATCCAAGCGGCAAGGCTACTGCATGATGCCACCCATAATTAGGGTGTGTCCTCCCCTCTCTGTTTGCTGGCCCATATGTCAGTCATCTCTAGTACCGCCCCATAGACCCACCTGGAAGTGTGCTTTATTAATCTCCTAGGTGCCTCTTAATCCAGTCAAGCTGATAATCAAGATTAACCATTACAGTTTCCTTATTCAAATATTTCCCTGTGCTCCTACATCTTATCCATTTCTGCCAGGTGAATTTTTCAGAAGCACAACTCTGATTCTATCACATATCTGCTCCAAAACCACCCAGAACTTCCCATTGCCTAGAATATAATTCCAAACTCTTTATATAGAATCTCAGTTTAACCTTGAGATTTTTATAAGATTTTGTGTTCTAAATCAAGAATGTCATTTGGGAACTTTGAGAACTTCATCAAGTTCTCTAAGAGCTATTTTTCTTAGTAGCATTTTGCCACATGTAGTATTTTCTTTGCCTAGAATATCTTTTCTCTTCCCCTTCATCTCTCCACAGTCTTGATGTCCTCCAAGGCTTGGTGCAGCCCTTTCCCTGCAGCAACCTCCCTACCTTCTCCAGGCTACCCTCATGTCTCCTGTGTCTTTCTTGTGTGAATTTCACTGTAGCGATGCCAGTGTTTGCCACTGAAATGGCCCCTGATGGATTTATCTAGGAGCCTAAACATCTACTGAGTATAATGTCTCTCCAGATGGTTCAACTGTCACAGTTGAATTCAAATTATATATTGGTTGGTTTTTGCCTAATGTTGACATTAAAAATTTCTCCTAGACTCTTCTGGTCTGGAGATGAGTAAAAGATTGTGGTTGGTGAGACAGAAATCTCCGAAGTTTTGTTCTCCGAGCCTGATCAAGCGTGCTTGAGTCTGCCTGTGGGGCTTTGATGCTCACAAGCCTCCTTCAAGCTGCGGCTCCGCATACCACATGGTACCCTCCACCCTCTCTGCTGAATTGGACTCGTAAACACAATGTCTGCTCCCGATGTGCCGGGGGGTTCGCTGGAGCCCTCTTCAGCCCTCATGTTTCTGCCACTGGCTCTTCACTCATGCACATGGCGGCTCTCCACATCCTTCCACTTCCCAAGGGCTGCCACCATGCTGGGCCCTGCTATGTCTGAGCGTCCTTTCAGTCCCACACTCTTTCCACTTCAGTGGCTTCCCCTCTAAGCCACTTCAGTCACTTGTGCTGGTGGCTACACCCTGGACTTGGTCATGTTTTGGGAAAGCTCCACCTCAGGAGTTATAAAATTCACACCTTCCACTCTATGGCCACAGCTTTCCTCTTCTGTTAGTACCTTCACTTGTTTGCTCTCAACATCGTGGTTCTTCTGCTGAGCTCTTTAGCTTACTGACATCTCCTTTGTCTTTCAAGATCTGCTGCTCCTGCCTTTATACTCCTGTCTGTCTTTGCAGACTCCATCGTTCGTCACTTCATTAACTTTCTTCTCCCGTCTCTTGTCGCACACTTACTGCAAACTCACGGTGGGCGATACCGATCACCTATTTTATCTGTCCCAGTCAGCCTGCTGGGCTTCATCAGGAGAAGACAGGCTGTATCTCCCAGACCGGGTCATTGCACATCGGTGCCCCTCAACCTCTGCAGGTGTCTGTGCTGGCCACAGACTGAGCACTGCTCTGCTGTCCAGGTTTCTCGTCTGTTCTGCAGTAGATACTTTGAATTTTCCTCTTTTTAAATCTCTACTGCCAAGTGTACTCCATATTTAACACATAAAAAGCAACATCTAGCAACTCCCCACTTTCCATCATGAAACCCACAACCCCGCAGTCATCCTTTCCTTCCCTTTCCCCTTTCAAGTTTTCTAGCTCTCCCGGCCCTCTCCCTACCTTTCTCTCACTGATTTTTCCTTTGATGTTTCCCTCAACATCCCCTTTTTAAAAGTAGCTCGCACTTCCTGTCAGCATTTAAGCATATTTATTTCTTTGCCATCATTGAAAAGGAAAAGAAATACTTCCTTAACCCATATTCTGTTCTTCTTGACACACCAACACCCCTGGGAAGATGTATGAAATGGAGACAAGGCAGCATGAGGAACTGGAGGAAGTTCAAGGTGAACTGATCTTGTGACATGAGGATGGAAGTGGGATGAGGCTGGCGCCTGACGCTTAAAAAATATTGGCTAGACTGCATTGAGTGAACCCGGGTTTGCCAAGTGCCAGCCTTTTCTTAAACAAATATCCCGAGGATTTTGGTAGCTGTGTAGAAGTATGGCCTGGGGTCACTGTCTTCAAGGAAGTGGTGATCTAGTTAGAGAAGTTAGTTGTCCGTGCTTGAACTGGTGGTGGTACTGGACAGATGCTAACTGATCTGACTCAATCTTTTATATATCTTCCGAATTAGATGCTTTTGTGCTACTTTTCCCTTACGGCAGTGTCTCCCTCGATACTATTCTTTCCTGGGTTACTTCATTCCATCCTGCTTGATCTGCCTGCTGTACTCTTTGCTCACTCTGGCCAGTTTGCTTTCTAAAACTCATCACGTTCGTCTCTTCTCTGCTCCGCGCTGTCCCTGTGGATGCCAGTCTTCGACAGAGTTCGGGTCAAACCCTCACGGTGACCTTCACCCGCCACTGACCCTCTGACGTCACTGTCAGCTGGTCTCTAGCTCTTTCACTTGGCTGCGTCCACACTGCACGCTGTTCTTCAAGGATGCCAACCGGACTCTTGCCGCAGGCACTTGGCACTTTCTACCACTTCGTAGTTGCACCTTTCTATCTGCCAGGCTGTTTCCTTAAATATAGTCTTTTCTGCTCTTTCACTTCTTTTAAATCGTTGCTCAAATATCACTTTACTAAGGAGTCCTACCCTGGTCACAGTACATATAAAATGGTGCCCCGCCCCTCTTTCCTTTCTATCGCCTTACTTTATTTTTCTTCTGGCACTCATCACCATCCAGCAAATAATTCTTTTTCTCATTTATATATTTTCTGCATCTTCTGATTAGAATATAAACTCCATTAAAGAAGAGTCTTGGTCTAGATTGTTCTTTGATGAATCTCCAGGCTCTTGCACATAATAGTCACTCAGTTAATGGCAAGTGAATATATAATGGGTGATGAAAAAGAACCTAGCCCCAGTGTGTCCTGTGCGTTTGTTTATTAATTCAGTGAATGTTTATTAGGCATCTACCATGTTAGCAAATGTTTACTAACATCTGTGAGATGCTGTGTGGTGAATAAGCCACAAGGGCAGTGTGTCTCAGTGACATTCACAGAAGACTGAGAGGATATAAATGCTTCCCATTTAAAATCCATGGCTTAGGGGCTGGGTCTGTAGCTCAGGGAAGGAGCACCTGCCCCTGGGTTGCAATGCCTGCACTGCAGAGGTTAAAAAGGATTCCCTGGCTTGGTGTCCCTACTCCAGATCCCACATCCAAAGACTGGTTAGGAGCTAAATTGCTCCTAAGCGGCAGGTCACAGGGGAGCAACCGTGCACACATTCACATCCTCTTGCTCTGCATGGTGTCAAACAGTGTTTTCCAACATCCGGAAGCTGAGAATGACATTAAAGCAATCTCAACCTGGGCTCCTGTTTTGTAAAGGGGAAACTGAGGCCTGGGAGGGAGGACCTGGCCTCATGTCAGCAAGGATCTCCAGGTCCTGCTTCACAGGCCGGGCAAGTGACACCACATTGCTTCTCTTTCCCACTCCTTCCTTTGATCCCTGCGTACAATGTCCTCCTTTTCTTCCTGACAGTCAGAACCTTGTTAGGGAGCTGGGCAGTGTGTGCTATGAAAAGATACTTTATAGCTCTGTGCTGTTATGATCGTGTTTGGGGGCGGGGGCGAGAGCAGGCAGGAAGGAGCCAAGCTGACTTGCCTGTGTGACTGCTTAGGATTTTAATGGGATCCCCGCTGGTCACGCCCTCTCCAGGGCTCCTTGCCCCTGAGGACTGCATCTCCTTGTCACTGAGCAGTTAGGGAAATGAAAACAGTAATCTTAGAGCCCAGCGCAGAGGAGAAAGCAAGACTCCCTCCCACTGAGGCCTGGGCTCAGACAAGGCTGCAGAGCAAAGGAAGAAAGCGAGCGAGCACAGCAGGGACCTTCCAAAAAGAGAGATGGAGAAATTTGTTTTTCAAGGGGGAGCCCAGAACAAGAGCCTGCCGTCCACATGTGGGTGATCTGAACCCCTGCTCTTTGGCTACGTTGCACAAGATGGTGGGAGAAGCAGTGTGGAGAAGAACCCACTATGTGACAAGCTCAGCCCCGTTGCTCACAAAGCATTCAGGGCAGGATTTAAGGAAGCTACATTACAGGGAAGAAATTGGTGATGGGTGAAAAAATATCATTAGATATCTCACTGGGTGGGCCAGGTCATTCTTTCAGGCAGCAAAAGACGAAAGATAGACATTTGGGTACCTGTGTTGGTAGATTGGTGGGTGCGGTACTATTCTGATTTTTTTGTGTGTGTGATTATTTGGTATCCCCATTACAGATCCCAAATCATGAATCAGCTGATTGAAAGCTAAATATTCCTAAGCCACAAGTTGTGGAGGGAGTAGGCGTTCACATGCTTCGGTTTTGTTCTATTCTCTCAGTGTAAGAACAGCATTTGAGGGTGATGAGGGAGATGAAAGGTCTGGGGGTTTCAGAAGAGTGGAGCAGACATGGTAGGTTGCATGGGAAAGCAGAAGGATGGACACAGAAATGTCGTAGGCTCTCTAGGCAGCATCCTCCAGAGCAGCTCCAGAAATGTCCTACAGATGTGCTGTGACCCATCACTGTGGTGCGCTTGTCCCTCACTACATATGTCTGCACAGGTACAGAAGCAGAATTCATCCTAACTGGGGTTTGTGTTTGTGAGGCGAGAACAACAAAGGACAGAGAAGTAAAGACACTTAGCACCTCTGCCAGAGCCTGGGAAATCTACGTGAGGCCAGAAAGGAGCTGGGGAAGCTGAGCGGAATCACTGGAGGAAGTGAGCTGAGAGTGGGGTGAGGGGTGGGGGGGTGGAGGAAATAAAGATTAGGAAGAGGTCACAGTAATGGCTCATGATACAGTGTCAAGTATGACCCTGGAGAGGTGCGATGGAGGTATGTGGAAGAAAGAGCTTGGAGATGAAAGAGGCCAGGGAACCGAGAGTCCAGATGATGAGGACTGTTTGTGTGGAGTGTGACAGTCATGCTAGAAAGAGAGAGAAGCCAGTCTCATGGAGCAATGGTGAGGAGAGTTGTCCCAGAGGGCTCCAGGCATGTGCTGTGGCACGCATTTCTAGAGCACACAGGTGTTCCGGGCAGGAGGAGTGGACAGTGTTTGAAAGTGGTGACAAGGAACAAGCAGGGTGCCTGCCCCCTCCAGCTCTGAGGGGACCGATGAGAAGCAGCAGCGTTGAGGGGATACCACTGAAGAGGTGTCCGCAGGGGAGAGTGAGGTTTTAGTTGGAGCAAAAGATGTAGGAGTGTCTGGAGAAGAAGCTGAGTCACAAGGACTCTTGCTGATGACAGATCGTGGCTTGTCCTGGGAGCTGCAGAACTACCTGCTAGTACAGTGCTGCTGACCTGGGACGGCCCTCAAATTATGGTGGAAGGAAGAGCGGGATGATTTTCCTGATTTCTTGAGACTTCTTGATTGTAATGTAGTTTATTAATTCCTGGATGGATGAGTCAATAACTGGGTGAGTAAACGGATGCCTATGAGCTGGCTCAGAACTGGATAGAACTAAAATATGTGGTCATCTGCCTGGTCCAATTTAAGGTTGACTCATCAAACACACATTTTTCTACCTGACTTTCAAGGCCCTTCTTATTCTAGCCCATTCCAACCTATCCTGTCTTGTTTCCTATTATTTCCAAAGCCAGACTCTCTACCTGACAGTTAGGGCTTCTTGGAGTCCCATCCAAACACCATGCTCATTCCCGAGTCTTGGTCTTGGCCCCGGCATTTCCTCCTTGGTAGAATGGTCTATTGTAATCTCGTTTCTCCAGCCAGCTCTTTCCTGTTCTCCAAGGCCAAAGCAAGTCAAACTCATCCATGAGAACCTTCCTGATGTGAAAACCTGCCCTTCTCAGGTTTTCTGTGGCTCTTATGAAACGTACCAAGAGTGAACTATGTCTCTTACTGTATTATTTATTATTTTAAAGGAAAAATTAACCTTGCTTTTCTGGACGGATACTGAACTTCTGAAGGCAGGGCTTGAATCCTTCGCTCCAAGTCTCCCATTCCTACGGTCTTTCTCCTCTGCCAGGCAGCGTCCTGCTCTCTCTAACTTCCGGGGTCTCAGCAGGGTCTGTTAACAGGTTCAACCTTCGCCCTTGGTTAACCAAAGCCAGTGTGACTCCTCCCTCCTCGGCCTCGCTCCCCGCGGAGGGCGTGAATCCATCTTCCACCGTCTGTGCTCTGCCTTGTCTTCCTTTCTGCCGAATGTAAAGTATACGGTGTAGTCCGGGAGTCGATGCCTTTCTCTCTTTGTACCTTGCCCGAAATGTCCTGGAAATTCTGAAATCTTTACCAGTCACCTTTGTGCAGCAGTTTGAAAATTCATCTTTCAACCTGACTACTTCCTTATAGGGTCATTTCTGTAACTGTGTAGTGAATATTTCCATGTAGATGATCTGCATGACTCCTCCAGTGTTTGAAATCAAACTCTCTCTCTCCATGTAGATACAGACATATAGACGGACATTAATATGAGTTTATGAGACATTACTCCTCCACCCAAAGTCTCCTGTTTATATTAATAATGCCAGACTGCTTAGAATACTGAAGACTTCTACTGGCTTCCTTATGGGCTACGGGGTAAAGTTTAAACTCTGTCATGATGTCTAAGAATCTTTCTGATTTAGTCTCCATCTATCTCTATAGCTTCCTTTTCCTGACTATACAATTTAAAATCAAATCGTACCAATTTCTCCAGTTTCTTCAATCTGGCACCCGTGTTCACATCCCCATGTTCTGTTCATGCTGTTCCTTCCACCCAGATGCTGTTCTTTCCTTCCCGACCTCAGGAAGTATTTACACCCAACTCCAACATCACTTCATCTTGCTCTTACTTTCCAGGTTACACGCCACCATGCTGGTGTTCACTGGGCGTGCCGGTACACACCAATTCCGAGACGTGTCGTGTTGTTCTTATTTGCACGACCACCAATCTACGGAGGATGGAAACTCTGTCTTTATATGCTCTAGCACAGTGTCTGGCAGTAACCGTTGCTTCTTAAATATATTTTGAAGAAGTGAATCAGTGAATATATGCTTCCAACCTCTCAGGCTTCAAACTTCTAGTTTAGATTTGACTTTCTCCTGTCCTTTTTCTCCTTTTGAATCATATCAAAAATGCCTCTGTCTAGGTTTTTTGTCTTCATGTCAGGACAATTTCATCAAACCCCAAACACTCATATCCCTGCTCCCACCTTACGTTCTCCTGTCCTTTCACGCAAGACAGACTTCTGTGATACCACCAGCTTCAATAACATCACTTCCTGCCACACTCAAATTCTTCCCTGACTCCTGTTAGTTCAAGGTCTTTTATGATAAGAAAGCAAGAAGTTGTCACTACATCACATTCTCTCCTTCTTTTTCCCTAAAATTGCTGAATGAGATTTGTGTCTAGTCACCAAACACAGTTTTCTTCGCCCCTATAGTATTTATTTAAAAAGAAATCTAAATATTTATTGAGCATCTACCATTGGAGATTTCACTGTAAATTTTCCCCGAATCCTCAAAACATTTTGAATTTGATAGCTTTCTCTCCATGTATTATCTAAGAAATCTAATTCTCAGCAGATTCAGTAATTTATCCAAGATTGTGCCCATTTTTATGGATTTTATGCAGGGATTAATTTTTCTTATGCATTGTACATGCCTTACTTCCTGCCTTGTTTTAAATTCTTTGAGATTAAGCATCACTATTAACTAACTTCACTCTATCAGCTCACAGAAACAATGGCGAGCCCATGGCTGACACAGGGAGCTTGAGAGGCTAGCGAGTCCTGCTTCAGAGATACTTGCTAACTGCGGGTTCAAAATGAACACCTTTAAAACAGTCCTTACAATTCTATGCAAAATTAAGTGGTAAGAAGAAGTCTCAAAATAATCGTGGCATCTGAATTAAGACTATTGGGCCATCTTGTTAATCATCATTACTTACTCATCATTTCCACTGCCTTGGGCTTGTCTATACTTTCCCAGGCGGTACAACCTGACAATTGATCAACTCGATTATCCCTCTGAACATCTGAGATTTATTAGGTGCAGGCTGGTCTTTCAGCTACAGTTTAATTGTGTTAACTGCAAGTGCAATTAATTGTGTCACCTATGGGGAAGAATTTCACAGCTCCATCTGGGGGAGGGCAGTAAGTCCCTTATTAAAGTAGTATGTGTTGAAAATCTCAAGAGAAACCCCAGATTCTATGATTTTTGTGAGGCTTGACTACATCCATCTTATTTTCTGTTTCATTTTCTTTCGTGACTGCTGTTCATCACGGGAACTGGTAGCCGCTTGCTTGTTGCAATTCAATTTTGGGAATATTAGCAAGTGGGAGGCATTTTACTTTCTGTAATACTAGCTGTCAAAATTAATACCCCATGCCTCCTGCAAAACATAGCCGTACCTGTTCTCCCGCCTGATTTGCTCCTGTTCGGGGCTCTTCATCATCTCACATCCAGGCGTCCTGCCTGACCCCAGGTTCCTTGGGGGAAGGTCTCTAATGCCCTTTCCTGCTTCCAGCCTTAGCCTGACTCCTGCCTGTAGTCACTCTGGGTCCACACATAATAAATCTCTTTAACCTGCTTCTAAAACAAGGTCAGATTGTGCTGTGATTTTTTTTTTTTTAAGGGATTTGAAAATCTCTGTTTGGGTAAAATTCTCACGGTAGAATTTACAGCCAAAGAAGGGAGAGTTGGAGGGTCTTGGGAGAGGTGTGTGTGAGTGTGTTGGGGGACACGATCCATCAGGATGGCGGGGAGCGGGGGTGAGCTAAGCAGGCCGAAGTCTTCTTGCTCTGGCCAAAGAATCCTTGCAATGTTAGAGTGGGGCCTCCAAGCCAGAAACACTGGGAGAATTTAACATATCAAACGCAAATAAAATGACATGCAGAAGGCTCACTTGTGAGGCAGCCTTGTGTAGTTTTGGGAATCCTCCATCCTTGCGGTTTTCCGAAATATTATAAGTCCATACTCCCGATTAGCCTCTCTGTGGCAAGGCCCTTCGGCCCCAAACATCCAGCCCAAGGCGAGGAGCATTCGTCTGCTCAGTGCAGGGCAAGGCTGCCCCAGCTCCAGAATCATTTAGGATTTTCTGTGGCGCAATTAAGCATGTGCAGCGCCCCACAGCCACCGAGGCGCTGTTTATTCAGTGAAAGTGCTCTGTAATTTATTTAAAATAATCCATCTTTCACAAATAAAGGGGCCTTTGACGGTCCCCCCACGGCAGGCCCCTGCTGAAAGGCCCCCTCTCGATGGTCTGTTTTGCTGGTCACAGCTAAATACCTGACAAAAGTGATTCAGGCTTTTTCTTTTTTCTTTCTCTCTTAGCTTTCACTTAAAAAAAAAAAAACGAGATTTTACTAAACCTGCTTGTTTTCTTTTACACCAGTAATCAGACAAGGCCTCCCTCTTTGACTTTTTTTTTTTAATAAGAAAACACCGATTGGCCATTAAAAATGATTAATGCCAGTCAATTTGATAATCGCCAAGCAGGAGGTGCCAGCCATTCTGGGACGGAGAGTGCCTCGGAGCCAGTTTCTTTATAGCCTGGGGCTAATGAGGAGTCGCGATAGGCTCTTTACTGTATATGAATTGATTAGCTGAAAATGAGATTACGTCCACCGGGTGACGCCCATGACAAAGAGCTCTTTCTTCTCCAGCGCTTCCAGGGCCAGGGAGCTGTTGGAACCTGAACATTTTCTTTTCTCCTGGTTTTCCAGAAACACAGTGGATGCGCCCAGGGTGAGCATCTGTGGAGATGGGGTTATCTACGGAAACCTGTAAAACATAAAAATCTGATGTTGAGGACAGTTGGTTTGGCATATTCCTGGGAAGGGGACACCGGGCTTGGGAATTTGCCTTGCCTGAGTGGGAAGTCGATCTCTGCCACCCCTTGCTCTGACTTGGGGCCATCTCCATAACCTCTCTGACCTCTGATTTCCTCTTCTGTAAAATGGGGAAGGCGACAAGCTTTTATGGGTTTATTAGGATTATATGTGAATAATATGCATAGGACACATAACCCAGGCCCCGGATCATGTTCTTTCACTTTTCTACTGCTTCTCCCCTCCCCTTCCTTCTCTCCTTTCCCTTTTCCTTTCTCCACTCTTCTTCCCTCTCTTCCTTCTTTCCTCCCGTCCTCTCTTTCTCACTTCCAATAAGAGCAGCTATCAATCTTACTTATGAAGCTTACTTAGAAAAAATATAACAGCACCTGGTAGGGATGACGGAGGTGCTAGAAATTACCATGAAAGGCAGGCTGAGTCAAGAGAGGCCCCATAGCTGTGTCCCAGGGGCAGGAAAACTATGCACTCCTCCTGTCGCCTTTGCTTGCATTTGCAGTGTCTGTTAGTTAATGGCATGCTCTCCCGATATTCTCGAGTGGAGACCCTGACTCCCCAGGTGGCAGTTCAGGAAGGGGGCCGTTGGGAGGAGCCGAGCTAGGGAGGGCAGAGTGTCTTGGCTCCGACACTTTCTGACTTGGAGACCCGGGCAGCTGCCGACACTCGAGTCGGCCTCTGATCTGTTTTCAGACACGGCAGTGGAGATCTGCCCTGGCCCCTCACAGGCCGGGCTGTCAGGCACAGCCAGGTAGCAGCAGCAGACGCTCCTCACCTAGCGGCACTGTGCGCATGCCTGGGCATGTGCACACACATGCACACAGCTGCATCAGACGCATTCGGACACACAGACCTCTGCATGAACGAGGTACCACTTTTGTTTCAGAAACTTGGAGCCCTCCAGTTCTCTGCAAAGGCCGTGAACTGGACAACAGATCTCCTATTTCTGACACCTGCTATGTGTCTGACCTGCACCCACGAATCAGCGGACCTCTGAGGCAGGCATCCTCAGTCATGTGCTAGAAGGGAAGATGCTGAGACTCTGTAAGTCTAAGAACTTGCCTGGGCCACACAGTCTTTTCACGGAGAAATCGGGATTTGGACCCAGATCTGTCTGGCCCTGACACTTTTTTTCTGGAATATCGTGCCACCCTGCATTCTTGGCTTGTTTCTAATCCCCCTTTATTCCCTGTTGTGGCACCCACACTGTCAAGGCCCCAGCTCCAGGCTCACCAGCTACTCAGCACCAAGACCCCCAGAACAGAGCTCAAGACAGCTGAGCCATCAGAGATGGGAGCCAGTATTCACGGACTTCATCTCCCCAGATTCCCAGCTAGTAAGATGCGTCAGGCTTGGTTGTGGAAATCCAGACTGCCCCAAACTACACCATCAGAATAGTATCTTACTAGATTTGATGTTTTTCTTACATTTATAATTATTCATTTAATCTTGGACAATTTCTCAACTTCTCTAAGTACCTGCTTGCTTTATTACAAAGTGGAAATAATAACACCCTCAGGGGCCACAGGTGGGTGTGAGAACCTAGAGTAGCAACCTGTGTGCGGAAGCCACCTTGCTACAAATGCTTAACAAGTCTCACTCCTCATTGGCATCCTCTACAGAGGGTGAGCTCTTTCTACTCAAGCACCCTCTGAAGAAAACGCTATGGCTTCCTCTTCTGTGGCTCGTCTTGTGTCCCTCCTCCCCTCTCAGACCTCTGCCTCTTTCATTACAGCATTAGCTTCCCTGGTGAACTTGGAGGTGGACTATGCTCTTTCTATTACTCTCCGCTGTAGAACTGTCACTTCCTTTGTAAGAGTCTGAATCTGATGATAAAATTCTTTCTCCCTCTACCCACCTTGGCCCTTCCTAAACCTGGTGAGCTCCTAGCAAAACAAAACCTGGATCTCTTGGGATACATCATAACCGAATGTTAATCATCTTGGCTCTCAGGTTAACTCTTGAGGTTCAAGGTTTAGTTGTCCTATTCAATATGCTCGAGATTCAGCTTTCCTATATAGTCAGTGTGGGCTAATTAGACCACTCCTACCAGGTTCTTGTAAGAATAAATGAAATAATGAATTAGCAAATGCTGTACAGTGTGGCATGCAGAACGTATTTGTTAAACTGGTGGATATTATTGTACAGATGTTCCTTGACTTGGAACGGGGTTATGTCCTAATAAATCTATCATAAATTGAAAATGTTATTACATTGAAAATATATGTAATACACATAATTTACCATAGCTTAACCCAGTTTACCCTAAATATTCCTAGAACCTTTACATCAGCCTACAATTGGGCAAAACCATCTAACCCCAAACGTATTTTATAATAAAGTGTTTAATATCTCATGTGATTTATTGAATACTATATTGAAAGTGGAAAAACAGAATGATGCTCACCACTAAATCACACAGTTAAGAGCACATAGGGTCTGAGAAATGTTTGAAGCATCGCACAAAAATTAATTGCTTGGTGATGGGGACAATACATCCAGAGGCTCATCGACATTGATTGTGTTGAAGCTTGGGGTAGAATAGCTGGTAGAAGGCACTGGGGTGTTGACACTTGTTGGTGGCTTAGCAGGAATAGTGTTCACCAGGAAGCAACCAACTATTTCCTTTACCTCTTCATTACTTGATTCTTCATAGAAAGCAAGAGTTTCCTCTGTGTGCCTGAATCTGAGCTCTTGAGACTCTCTTGTGATTGGGGTCCATTTCTTCTAATCGTTGTGTGCTGCGGCTGATAATAGCGAGCGTCACCTCTTTCTTTGTTTTGAACTTTCTTGGTGCTTCAAGTATAACTTCTTCCTCTGCCTCTGTTTCTTTACTTTTTTCTTCTTCTATTTCAATCAGTTCCTCAAGATCTCCATGCCAATAAGCTTGTGAATATCTTCTTCGTCACTGTCCAATTGAGCTGTTTCCCAAACACTAATACCTTGTCGCAAACTAGCTCATCAACAGAAGAATATTCGTTTAAACCTTTGAATGTATTCACGTATGTCTCCAAAACCTTTTTGCAAACACCGTCCACACACTGTTGTGTGACCTCCTCCTGTGCTGTAGTCATGTTCCGAGTAGCATTTCGGATGTTTAAACCTTTGCCAAATTTTCATAATGTTGCTTCAGTAGCCTGCACAGAGTATGTTGGTGTAAAGAGCGTGTTCTGAGTGTAGCTACTTCTCCTTGGGCCGTCGGTTAAACGAGTGCAGTGCAATTGTGTTTAGTGGCAAAACAGAACTTCTCTATCAGGATGCATGTTACACACATGTTGTGGGTGTTCCGAAGCATTAAGATCAGAAGAATTTTGAACAAGCTGTTGTTTTGCCTGCAAAATTCTTGTGCTTGCAAAATAAAGCAGTTCAAAAACTAGTCTTCAGACAATACTGATGTCAGACGGGCTTTCTCATCATGATATTAAGTACAAGCTGACGCAGAGTACTTGTTCACATCCTTGAATCCTCTTGGGTTCCCTGAGCCCTGCAACTCTCACCCACAAGCAGCATTACATGGTCTTGGACGCCTCGAGTCCTGGCCTTGTCTTACACTTTTGATGAATGCACGTATATTCCAGTATAGACTTCCAGAGCAAGCTCATTTCATTGACATTAAATATTTATGCTGGCAAACATTTCCCAGTCACAATTGCCTGTGTGACTCTTCCTGAAAAGGTCTGACCCCTGCAGGGTTGGCATTTGCAGCCTCGCTGCTGACTCATCTTCCCGTTGTGAAGATTGTGATGTCTGAAACCGTCCATGACGTGTATAAACATTTGTGTACGTGCAGGATCATCAGCACACTTTTTGCATATCCAGACTGCTTGCCTTAGCCTGCACGGTCAGTGAGCTAAGCAGTATTCTCTTCTATATCAGGTCTTCCATCTGTGTGTGAAGGTTGAATGTAATTGTCAACTCGATTGGCTTGGGGGTCATCTACGTGCTTAGTAAGGCATAGTTCTGGGCATGTCTGGCTGGGTCACGGAGATGGAGCCTTGGGGTCTGAGTCTGATCCCTGGCGCTCTTCCTCCCTGGCACTGTTCCCTTGCTCTGCTTCCCCACTTCCGTCAACTCAGCAGCTTTGCTCCACCATGCACTTCTGCTGGGATGCCCCTCCCTTGAGGCTGCTGCCCAAGGACTGAATCCTCTGTAACCAGGAGCCAAATAAACTTCTCCTTTAAATTGTAAGCACCAGGCATTTTTTTTTCAAGCAGTGAGACAGCTGACTAATATACCATGTGATGAATAATTTTTTCCATTTTGTTTAGCAGTTGTTCCATCATGTATGTTCACAATGACAGTGGGTCTAAATAATGGTGATGATTTAATTGCATCAGTGATTCACTTCTTAAAGAAGGTCAAGATTCTCCATTGCAAAAATTTTAACTCCATGCTGGGATCTTACTAGCTTGCTGCTGTCTTCAGACTGGGCATAGCTTTAATTTCATCTCAGCTGGATTCGTCTGCTGTAGTATGTGGACTGTTCGCTCTGTGATCACATAAGTGGCTGACTCTGAGTTGCTGGTTTTGGTGCTGCCCAGCATCACTAATGAGGAACATGCTGCCTACCACCAGCCTGGAGAATAACAAAATCCAGAATTCCAATATGGTTTCTACTGAAACTATATTGCTTTTGCACTAGCATAAATTTGGAAAAAATCTAAGTTGAACTCTTGTATGTCTTGGACTCTCTGTAATCTCGATGTTCTGGTTTGGCCATTATAGCATATGTCAAACCCCTGAGTGTTCTAGAAGGAAACTTGAATCATGGGAAGGTGATATTAGGAACCAGAAGGTCTGGTGAGTGGCTACTGAATAAAAGAGTGAAGAATCAGATACCAAGTTGAACAGATGCTTTCTTCAAATTTACCCATTTCAGGGCTGGGTATTTAGCTCAGTGATTAGAGTGCTTGCCTTGCAAGCACAAGGGCCTGAGTTCGATCCCCGGCACCACAAAAAAAAAAAAAAAAAAAAAAAAAAAAGAAACCACCAAACAAATTTACCCATTTCTCCACATTCTTCTAGGTGTTAAGTATTATGGCAGGTGACGGAGATACACTGCAAGTAAAAAGCAGCTCCTAACCTCAAGGAATGTGTTGTCTCCCAGAGGAGGAGAGTGGGTGAGGAAGACAGGGGCACAGGGGCAGTGCGGGGTACAGAAAGGATTGGCCTTGGGTGGAGACCCAGGAGGCAGCAGGTCCTACATGAGGAAAGGGGTATGGGTCTGCAAGAGTGTGTTGGAGGCAGAGGGCCACAGAGTCATTGGCAGAGGGTCAGTGCCATGCCGTGGAGTTAGACTCCATTTTAGCAGGCCAGGATGAGCCAGGGAAGTGTTTGAAAGAGGAGCAAGTGATAGGTTTCCTTGGGCTTTTGTCAGCCAATTCTCCCATGAATCTTTTCTTAGGCACATGTTAAAGTCTCCTCTCCTCCAAGTCTCTGAAACCCTGAGCTTGGCTCCAAGTTTCCTCTGCCCACCCCAGCCCGAGGCTGCATGAGGAGCTAGCACAGGACATCTCCACAGCACCACAGGGGAGTAGATGGGCAAAGAGCAAATGGGAAGGGGGGTAGAAACTAGATAAAGGAGCTACAGGCAGTGGAAAGCTGCTACGCGTACACAGAACTTTCCACTTTGCACTTCCACATAGTCAAATAAAGGGAGAAATCCAGTGCATTAGTTCAATCTGATCATCTAAGCAAAGGAAGCACATGGGAGGTAAATTTTTGTTCATCCCTGAGTCCCAAAGTCTAGCCACAGGCAGATCTTTCACATTTGAAAGCTTGACTTTCCCACTGGAATAAAGAAAAATTTTAGAAATCATTATAGTCCAATTTTTGTGCCCCAATTTTTTATGTGAGAATTGTTACACTCATAATCAGAAAAGGTAAATGTTGTTAAAAAAAGTAAGTTTTTGATTGCACATATTAGGACACTCGTATCTCTGTTTCCTCCTACAATTCTTTAGCCCATCACAGGATTTACTTTCAAAACGTATCAGAACCTATTTCCCCATGTCTACCACCACCTCTCTCTTGGATTCTTGCAGCAGCATCCGAACTAACTTACCTGTTGTCTCCCTCCTTTTGCTCCTGTTCTATTTCCAATATGGCAGCCATCTAGAGAGGTTAAAACGTAACTCGAATCCTTTCGCTCTCTTTCTTACTCAATCTCTTTCAACCTCTGACCTATTTGCTGCTCAGAAGTGCTTTCTGCTCTGGGCCTTGGCTCTCACTGCTCCCCCTGCCTAAGATACACTCCTTCTAGAAACCTGACATGTTATCACCTTCTTCCATCCTTTGCCCAAGTGTCACCTGCTCAGTAAGAGGCTCCCTGGATCTTTATTAAAATTAACCTACCCCCATGTCCTCCTCAGCCTCATTACTTGATTCCTTTATTTTAAAAAATTCATTGGTATATGTTTGTGATACACAATAGTTGCATTCATTTGGGGAATTGTCACACTCCCCATACACATATCATATCTTTATCATTTTTGATTCCCCTTTCTCCAACCCTGCCCTCTCCCCCTTCCTCCTTTCCCCTTCCCCATCTCCAAGAAATCTGTCTCCCTATTTTTCTACCATCTTGTTTTCCATGAAGACAGTCACTGGTGCTAAAAAAAAAAAATTGGGGGACTGCCACTCTAACAGACATCTTGGTTGCGCTGTTTGCTCATGACTATAATATAAGCCCCAAGTGGCAGAGATGTGTCTATTTTGTTCATTGCTGTTTTCAGTGTTCATGATACTAGGCTAGCGAAAACATGCAATAAATAGGCATTAAAATGATGAATGAAAAATCCCTGCCTGGGATCTCTCAGAGACTGTTGTTGGTGTAGATACATCAGTGACCTAAGCTGACCCACCTATACGGAGGAAAAAAAACTTACGTTTACCGTGAATGGCTGTCCTGATTTTCCTGGGAAGTGCTGCTTTATGCCTTGTGTGCTGGTCTAACTAATAATTAGTGGTTTTTCTCTCTCAAATGTGTTGTTTTCAATGGCCACCCTTCTTATACTCTATGCTTATATTCCAAGGGAACGAGTTATGCCCTGTGTGGCTGGCAGCTGTCTTACGACTACTAGGGCAACTAGCATTTGGGTGTAGTCAGTGACGTGGGCTGCAGGTGGGAGGGAACAGAGAGCTCCGTGTGTCCTGCCGATGTGGAGACACTGACCCGGTGTGGAAGCCTGTTGTCTTCATCAGCGAGCATGCAGCAGTTCAGTGTTCTGGGCAGCAACTATTGGAGAGAATACGTTTGTGCATCTTTAGGCTCCTCTCTATCAGGATGTTGGTTACTTAAGGTTAAGATTTTCTCCCCATTTCCTATTATCCATCTTTTATTTCGCTCTTTAAATTATTTGTACTTTGGGTTTCTCATATGAGAGAAATCATGTGATATTCAGAGAGACGAATCTTTTGTAAATGGGGGAGGGATCAAGGGATGGATGGAGGATGGAAGGTGGGGGAGGGGGAGTAAAGAGAACTAAGATGTGTTACGTACATGCACCAACTCTCCATGATGAATGTAGTCATTACTTAGTGCAAACATGTACTAATGAAATGTTAAAAAAATATTTTCATAGGATAGATAACTAATTATAATTTGTTAATTTAGGCTGTTGGTTCACTACAGGTAGCTTCAAGGTCAAGGATGTCTGAATTAGGGAATGAGGCAGCAGGTAGCTGCTGCAGTGGCTCCCAGGGGTCCAAACTGCCTGCCGTTCCAGCTCTTGGGTTTCCCTCCACCCCCTTGAGCAGGGGCTGGACCTAGTCCTTGGCTTCTAACAAAGAGAATAAAGTGAGTAAGCTGGGTATGGAAACACATATCTGTAATTCTAGCACTCTGAGAGGCTGGGGCAGGAGTGTCACCAGCTGAAGGCCAGTGTGTACAACTTAGCAAAACTCTGTCTCAAAACAAAAGTGAAAAGGCATGGGGGCATAGCTCAGAGGTAGAGCTCTCTGGGTACAATACCAGTACTGAAAAAGAGAAAAGAATACAGGGAAGCGAGTACAGTAGAAATTAAGGGATGTCACCCCTAGTGCTACAGAAGGACTGTAGTTTCCAGCTTTGGTGCCTGTTTTCGTTCTCTCTCTTTTCCACGGCCCTCGCTCTGGGGACGCAGGCTGTGTGTTGTGTTGTGATTAGTCCCGTAGTCAGCCCCTCATTCCAAAGACCTGAGGTGGCAGGAGGCTGCAGGAGTAACTTGGAGGCGAGTCCTCCCTCTTTCTGCCCCAAGGACTGTGACCCTGGCTGGCACCCTGATTAACCCTCTGAAAGACCCTGGGCTGGAGGACCAGCCAGCCTGCACCCCGATCCAGGACGTACAGAACTGTGATATAACACAGGTTGTATTTTAAGCTCAGTTTTGAGGTAATTTGTTGTGCAGAAATAGTTAACTGATAAGAGGAGTGGGGAGGAATCCCCATTTTCTTCATTCTGAATGCTCTGGGGGGAATTCTTTTCTTGCTCAGGTGCGTTGAAAGGGAGACAAATCAAGTGGGAAGTGTGCTGAGACCCTGAACAGTCAGTACCTGAACAGCACACTTCAGTTCTGTTTCGTGCATCGTGACCCTGGAAATGCCTGTGTAAAGAGAGACTGGAATGAAGCTTTAGGTGTTTTACAAAACTGAGGTTTTCCGGTGCGGGAGAAATTCTCAGGTGTACGTGGCTGATACAGAATGCGAGACTGCAGGAGAGTGACTGGGGAGTAGGCCGTGTAGTATCACACCACACGGGAGTGCAGCTGAGACACTGACTGTGATGTTCTGGCTTCCAAATTAGAGAAAGAATGTTGTTAATCACAACACGAGAAAGCCCTGAAACCAGGAGGTAGCATGGCAATTGGGAGGTCAGGCACTGGAGCTGTGCTGCCTGCATCTGAATTCTGGCTTGCCCACATACGAGCTGGGTAGACTTTGCAAGTTACTTCATTTACCTATTTTCTCCATAGTCAAATTTCTCCCTTATACCATAGGCGTAATAAAAATGCTATTTTAGCAATTAAACAGGTTTAGTACATGGAAGTTGCCTAGCATATAGTAAACTTTAAATAAGCATCAATGATATTAATTTTAACCATTGCACTGTATTTAAATCCTCATGTAGCCCAGATGTGTAGCTACAAAGCATGCTAACCTTTGATTCTCTCCTTACCTGTTATCATGGTAATAACATTAACACCTCTCATAGATTTGCTGTGAACGGGACAAAAACAGCACATATAATACGTTTAGCACCTAGCGAGCGTTCTATGGAGACCAGACAGAAGGGGGAATCAAAATATATGCTGTCTGTTTAAATTTTTCAAAATTTATTACAGTAAAAGATACATGGCCATTTATCCCCCACAAAATATTCCCCTCATTTTGAACACACTTATCCAAACATTCTTGGCATTTTTTGAAGGAATTCTGAAAGTTCCCTCTCACGAGTGTCTTTATGAAGTATGGTCGAAAATGTGAATGCTGCTCCTGAGTAGCATGCAGAGGAAAGGCAGGTTCATAAAAGTATTATGGCATCTCCTCCTCTGCCTTATTCCCTGAGTCTGGCACTTTGCAACTTCTGGCTCATCCCCAAAGTAAAAATGACCATGAGTGGTGAACAACTTGAATCAACTCAGGACATTGAGGCAGCTGCAGCAACACAACTGAAGATACTCTTGACAGAGGACTTACAGAACTCTTTGGAAAGTGGCAGGAATGATGGGATAAGTGTGTCTGAAGATAGGGGGAGTATTTTGAGGGGAATTAATGGCCATGTGTCTTTTATTGTAAAATTTCTTAAAAAAATTTAAACATTCACCATGTGTCTCAGTCATACCTCCTATTATTGTCCTTCTGTCTGTTCCATAGAAGCATTTAGCTGAGACTTCCAGCTCTGAAAGTGAGTAGATGATGTAGTTTGGGTCTGCAGTGGCCCCCAAAGACAGTGAAAGGCTGGTCTGAGGAGTCATGCTGCTGGGAGGAGGTGTAACCGTTAAGGGCGAGCATTAACGGAAGGTCTTTAGATCACTGGAGACACTTAGAGGCCTGTGGGACTCTGACCCTGTCTGCTTTTGCCCTGGTCATGAGGTGAGCAGTTTTCACTCTGTCACCCCTCACCATCAGCCCAAGGAAAGATGGCTGACTGAGCATGATCTGGAACCTCCAAGCCGAGAGCCACATGAACCTTTTCTCTTTATAAACTGACCATCTCACGTATTTTTTGCTAGCGATGAGAGACTGATTCATGTAATAGGAGATTTGAATCTGCTTTATGTAAGTTGACTTTAGAATCAGTTTTGTTGGGATACGTCTCCGAGACAAGAAGAGGCCCAGCTTATTTCGTGTGGCTTTTTTTTTTTTTTTTCTATCACGACTTGTTTCAGGCCCATCTTGGGCCTGAAATGCTGGTGGAAATCTTGGGCTGGTGGAAATCTTAGGCCATGAATGCTGGTGGAAATCTTGGGCTCTACGGTTTGCCGGAGCGGGTCTCAATTTTCTTCTCTACCCCAAGTGAGTCGGCAGGCATTAAAACTTCACTCACAAATGCTTGCCCTGGAGTTAGCACGGATGGACGCCTGCTTCCTTCTTTCCATAGCTATCTTCGCTGCCCATTTCCACTGCTTTCTTTCCATCCATAGGTAACACCATAATACTTGTAAGAACTGTGAATTCTGCCAGTTAATTAGTTTCATGCAGTGTTGCTGGGTGGCTTAATCCCCTTTCCTAGCTCTCTTGGGACTATATGAAATATAAGACGAGCATTCTTACCATAAAGTTATATTGGAGAATTTAACGAACAGAAAATGCCATACACCATCTGTATCAAAATTAAGTATGTAGCTTGTATACAGACATGGAATAACTGGCCAACTCATTCTGTGAAATCCGTTCTGTCTGCTTGCCCAGGATTCTTGGAGCTGTGGGATGTTCCTGATTTGGGCTCCACAGCTTCCCTGACACCAGATGATGTGACCGATTGAAAGAAAGGACTTTGTCTCTTCAGGGTTCATACTCAGAGTGGATTAAACTCACAGGCTCAGGCCGATTGCTTGAGTTCAAATATCAGCTGTACCACCAACTAGGCTAGGGCAAGTTACTAAAACTGTGCCTCAGTTTTCCCAACTGTAACATGGTTGAAAATGCCAGCCAGAGAAATTAGTGTAGCTTCTATAATAGAGCAGATGTCAGTGGTGGCACATCGCAATTTATTTCTTCCTTACTTTCCTGCCTGAGGAAGGAGAAAATGGACGATGGTAATGATGGTCATTGAGAAGCCACGCCTGGAAGTGCACACTCCCCTTCTGTCTTTGTTCTGTCACACAGAATCCAGGCGTGGTATTGTGGTATTGTCTCGAATCCCGAGAGAGTGGTGTTCTTGGTGTTGGGGGAAAATCTAGCAGTGAATTAAACTCTTGACACCATCTTTGCTACAGCGGGGACAGCAGTTGTATCTCTTGGGGGGCTGTGATGCTTGATGAGTCTATGCATACCTTGACCCACAAAGCCCTCCACATTTTGCCAAGTTCTCACTTGGCGGGTCTGTCTCACGGTCCTCCCCTGCGCATGTGGGTTGCAGGGAAGCACACAGGAAGCGGGAATCAGTCTTCCTGGAGTCATTGTTTCCTAAGGTTGTAGTTAATTTTAGCCCAAGTTGCTGCGTTTTAGTATTTTATTTTATGCATATTACCACAAGCTTTGGCTTCTTAGTTGATTTTAGGCAACTTATAGTTCTAGGTTAATTTCTTCCTGGTTCCATGGTCATAAAAGTAAGAAGGGGACCCTGATTGGGCTTTCTGGATGAGTAGTCACCAATTAAACCTTTCTCGTTTCTTTTGTTTCACAGTTATTTCCCATCTCCTTTGGGGTCCCTCCTCTCCAATTAGTCTGCTAAAGAGTTTTAGGCTTCCGCAGTTCATTTGTTTGTTCATTCAGTGAAGAAGTGTTCATGGAGTGTCTGTTGTGTAGCAGGCATTGCTGGGAAGGTGTCACTGAACGAGACATACCAAAGTCTCCGGCTGTCTTCATGGACCTTGCATTCTGCTGTAAATATGTCAGGAGTGGGTGTGGACTGGCGAGAAACATAAATGCAAGTTGTACTGCTTCATCAAATAGCTATGGATGCAGCGGACCAACAAAACGAACATGGTGGGCAAGAACTGCTACAGACAGGGGGTGCTGTAGTTTTTTTATTTTTATCTTTTTAATTTATTGACTGTTTGTTATGGCAATTTCAGGCGTAAACTTTAGAATCTGCATATGTTTCTTCTTCCCAGGAGCGGAGCTGTTCGTTCAGATTATTAGCATCTCGTGTTAGGGTGTTGGATGTGTTACAACTGGTAAATAAATATCAACACATTATTATTAACCAAACCCACAGCTTAAATTAGGGTTCACTGTGTTTAGGGTTCTACAGGTGAGCTGGAGGTTTTAAATGGGTGGTATAACTGACACCTCTTGTGGCCAGCTGGCATCCTCTCAGCTCTCTTTTTGCATCATGCCTTGATCAAGTTGAGCTTTCTCTGACTGCTGCCCGAGACAGGTGCTGGGCAATGCCCCACCATTCTGAAGAAGGCTGTGCAACCTGAGCTGCAAGGGTGCTGAGCATCCTACAGGGAACTCAGCCAGTGGAGGTGGGGCTGGTGCACAGACAGCCTTCTCCCGTCCTGCTGGGTGACAGCTCCTGCCACTCAGAGGGACCTCTAGGGGCTCATCAGGTGCTTGTATCTCTAACCCTCCTTACCGCCCCTACCAGTCCAGGGCCATTCCTCGCGATCACTTGTCAAAGTAAACTGCCTGCAAGCCTGTGTCCCAGGCTCTGCTCTTTGAGGAACACTTGATAAATCAGCTCCATTTCTTGTCTGCAATATGGAAATAGTAATTATCCTTTGCTCACATAACTAAGCAATAATTTAGTGTAAATTAGCAGTAAGTTTGAGCAGTGCCAGGTTCAGCGAGCCCTCATTAAACACTGGTTATTGTGATGATAATCAGTGCATGTGTGTATGTCCCTGTGTGTGTTTTATAAAACATGTTCATGTTGTTTTAGTTCACATGATCCTTGTGAAATTGGTAATGATCATTATCCCTAGTTTATAGATACTTAGTTTGGGGAAATGAATTGCTCAAAGTTGTATGACTGAGAAGCAGAAAACCCGGCTTCGTAGATGATCTGATGCATTGGAGGTAGAACACACCGTGCTCAGGTGTGGAGAGACTGGGATGTCTCAGACTCACACAGCTCTTTAGTGGGTGTTCTACAGATGCAATCCTGGGTGTCGGGCTGGGGTGCGGTGTTTGGGGAGCCAGCCGGGACAGAGCTGAATGCCCAGCCGCAGGATAATCCTGCCGCTCTCCAGTCCTCTGCCCTCAGTTTACATCACTGTTATTCCCCCCTTGTTGTTATTACTCAGTAAAGTGTTCAGGCCTTTATAAAAGGAAAATAAATAACCTGCTTTTTAAAGAGTTGTTTCCAGTGACTCATTTGGGAGGAAATCTGCTTATGAATCAGGATATTGGAAGATTGAATAATTGGAATGATGTTTGTTTTCCCGTCCTGGATTCAGACCCTGTGAAGGTTTCTGCATTGATCGCTCAGGAGGCTGAAATTCTGTCTGTTTTCATTCCCTTCCCCAGTGAAGGTCTCCGGCACGCACCCCTTGCCTGGGATGCCACAGCAGGACTTGAGAGCCACCCAGGCTGACCACCTCTCAGGGTGTTTCCAGTCATTCTGCTTCCATATTCATTCAGTTGATGGGCTTTTTATGTGTGATTTTTGGTGCCCATGAGCTTGAGAGATGAAGAGGCTTGGGTGCTGCCAAGAGCCCTGTGGCGAAGGCACCATGTGAGTTCCCATCGTCTGGCCGGCACACTCTTGTCCCGACTGTGGCTCTCTCTGTCCCTGCTCCGCCTCCCAGCCACCAGTTGCCTGTCAAGACCTGACACAAGCCCAAGAGTTCTGGCTTTTAGCTGAGTGACCAGAAGGAAGTGAAGTGTTAAATTTCTATCTGTTGATCGCTTGCTTATTCTGTAATACAGAAATAAGATAGGGTTAACCTGATCTCTGGAAATCCTCCCTTCGTGTTTATACTGTAACAGCAACTAATCTGTATAAAGGGGTTATATGGATAGACCTCCATTTTGCAGAGTGACTCTCTGTCCTGGGAGTTTTGGAAGAAGGCCTGATGTACCGGGCATGTGGGACTGAAGCAGCTATTGGATAACTTTCTGTTCAGGGTGAGGTAGGTGACCTGCCTAGAGAGGCCAGAAGGAAGAGGTGGAGGAATCGGGGACTATGTGTGCGGGAGGAAGAAGGATGCCGAATTTAGAAAGCTTGTTGCATTAAGCTCTGGCCAAGCTCCAAATAGTTTTATTCATTATTATTATTTTTATGGGAAAAAGAACCTGCAACAGTTTAGGCTCTGTTATTTGCCCTCAGGCATTGGTTTGTCGAATTTGGATCTATTGCCAGTGTGGCACAGTGGGTGTTCATGGGTGGTGCGTGCATGTGTGTGTGTACGTGTGCTCAGGTATTGGCATGTGCCCCTCTCTGTGTGTGTCCGTGTGTGCTGGTGCAAAAAGCTGTCCATCCCAGGACTTACGTGCTGCTTCTTACCTCCACCCCACCTCCCTAATGTGTCAAGAATTATAAATTAATCACCTGGCTGGTTTGCACTGAACTTGCTAGTGTTTATGAAAGGGAATTCATTGGATATGCCTGTTAATGGAACACGTGTAATAATACTAAAGCCTGTGATTAAAAAGAAATTTAAGGCCTATGAGTTCCTAATAGAAAAACATGTCATTTGAGTGTTTATTTGCTGGTGTAAAATGGGCCATTTTTTAAAGGGGGGTGCTGCCTGATTTAGTTACGGGAGGATTATGCTGTTCACCCTGGACGTGGGCAGTGCTTATGCGGAAACCTGTTTGGACTGCACTTTGTTTGATGAAAAATATATTGTAGAATAGTTCTGCTTATGGGTTTCCTATATTCCTCCGTTCATTCATTCCCCTCAAATTTGTTTCACACCTCCATGTATCAAGCATGGGTTATGCTGGGATTTGGAAGTGAATACTCTTGCTCCTCGAATGTACATGGTCCTCAGATGGCCTGCAGTTTGATGAAGGGCAGGCACGGGAAGAATAATGGAAGTGTGGACAGAGCAGTGGGGATAAGGTAGAAGGAGCCAGTGCCTTCCCAGAAGAGGCGGCATTCAAGCTGAGTCTTACCAGATGAATCACAAGAGGCAAGGCTATTTGAAGGTGAAGGATAGTGTTGCAAATTCATGGAGTCTTGGGAGTAAGATCTGTTCAGGGAGAACTATATTTTTTTTTACTTTTGGAAAATAAGTGGCAGTTCTCTAAAAATAATTATTGGTTAAATTCTCTTTCACTTACTTTGCATGAAAATGCTCTTCCTGTTTTTGTGTGTGTGTTTGTAGACACATATGCACATGTGTATATATTTAATATTTTTCGTGAGTTGTGATACCTTGATTGTCTCACATTCTAGTATTTTAGTGAGATTTAATCACTCACATTATTTTGTAGTGAAGTGTAGAAAGTTCTGCATGTGAAACGAAGCTAGTTGATTTTGGCTTTTCAGAAGTTTGCCTGTGGGTTTTTAAAAAATCTTTTTATTTTCCAGGGAAAGTTTGCATAATTTCTCCACAAATCTTATTTATCTTTCGAAATGGCAAGGAGAACAAACTGCTTTGGGTTTCACAGGGCTGGAAGGGACTGCAAAATCTCTACACATTTTTGGGACATCTGCATAGAGTTTCAGAGTGTGAGATGGCTTTAAGAAAAAGATTGTTTTAGTCTCATTCTTTATTTTTAGACTTGTTGGTAGATTTTAGAAAAGTGAAAATAAAACCGTGTATACTTTCTGAAACTCAAGCAAAGGAGGAACTAGCTGTCCATTCATTAAATGTTGATCAAGCACTCTCACAATGAGGTTTGAGAGAGAGCCTGAAACTCAACCTTTGCTCTCCCGCATTTCGTGCGTGGTTGAGGGAGGAGGGCGGTCAAATAAGGGAGACCGGAGCTGGATGACGGAGGCCATTATGGAATAATTCTCCAAGAAGCGTGAACTTCGTCTGAAAGAACTGCGAGGGCAGAGACCAGGAGGCACATTCCAAGTAGAGGAATAACCATGCGCCAGGTCCAAGAAGTGGGCTGGAACAACCTCGTGACTTCTTTGGGTTTTTGTTTTTTTTTTTTTTTGGTGGTACGGGAGATTGAACCCAGGGGCTTCACACTGAGCTACAGTCCCAGACTTTCATTTTACTTTATTTTTATTTTGTAAAAAAGTCTTGCAATCCTCCTGCCTCAGCCAGCCGGAGTGCTAGGATTACAGGTGTGCAACACCATGCCTGGCTAACTAACCGAGTGACTTTTGAGAGGCGTGATGTGTCAGTACGAACTGGTAAGATTATGCTAGAGGCCTCTCAACTCCCAGACAGAAATGAAGTAGCCGCACTATAACAAGAGGGAGAGAACCCCACAATGGTTCAAATGTGGGCCAGGCATCCTGTGGGGCAGGAAAGGGAAAGCAGTGAGCCCTCTGGATTCCTCCAGGGGAGGGAGACTGGAAGTGGGGCCTGGAGGCAGCTGGGACTGAAACCGTTTGACTGCTCCTAGCAGGGCTGGCGTGTGGTTCTCCTGCTGGTGGCGGCAATGCTAGTCAGTGACTGTGACTACTCGGGTTTCTGGAGACGAAGCTCCTGGTTTCCAAGATGCTATGTATCTCAGCCCCAGCCAGGGCTCCCGGGACCCATGTGAAGGCAGACAAAGACCTGGGGCATAAATAAAGATGTGGGCACACTCGCTGCCACCCACTGGCGGAAAACCACAGCTCCCGGCCACGCTGCAAAACACGTGAGGAGAACGTGACATGACAGCCCATGTAGACCATGGTCAGATACGTGGAGTGCGAAAGAAGAACAATGTAACAGTTAGAATAGACCTCCAGAACTATGAAAGGGATATACAAGGTAATATATTTTAAACAGAAACGGGGTATTAGCTAAACCAGAACATGTAAACATTTAAACATTTCCAACAGTAATTTGGAAATCAAGAATGTCATTAAAGAAATAAATTATTCAAGGGAGCAAACTTCAGATTTACAAAGAAGACAAACAACAGCTTCGAAGATAATATTAACTAATTTATCTTAAATTAAAAGGCGCTGCAAAAAATAAATATCATGAAAATGACAGAGAAGAGATTTTTGAAAGTATAATGACTATATATTTCTCAGAGTTGAAAAAACAGAACTGAGTCAGAGAAATAAAAATAAAGCTAAACCAAAACCATCATAGGAAAGTTGTAGAATATTAATTTTAAAGAACATGCCCATAAAGCTCTAAGAGAAGATTAACAAAAAAACTTTACAAATATACTGACTGTTCTTGTCAGCATAGATGCGGGAAGACAGTGAAACAATAGTAAAAGGTGACCACAACTGTCAATGACGTTTTATACCCAGGGAAACTACTGTCCCAGAGGTAGTGTGAATTAAAAAAAAAGTTCAAAGATTAAGGAAATTTACTCCCCACGACTCTTACTTGAAGGTCTATGAAAGCCTCAAAGAGACGAAAAGTAAGCCTATAAAGACTTGGTACAGATTAAAATGGCAAGTACAGAAAATAAAAGAATATCTTGGTTATTCAATAAGATGAAAAATATGGACAAAAGGAAATTACAAAACTAAATGTCTAGATAACAAGCAAAAGAAGACAAACATTCACTTTACTTTAAATGGGTAGTTAAAACATGGTAAATTCTCTGACTTTTGTGAAGGATGATGGAAATAGTGAATAATTTTAGGCTTGTTAGAACCTTATAAATGTTTAAAGTTAAGCATGAAAATAGAAACACAATTTATGGATTTCAAGGAGGGAGGATACTAGGACCAGGAAGGAGTACACAGGAGATTTCAATTTTATTTACAGTATTTACTTGTTCATGTTTTTTTTGTTTAAATATCTCATACAGGGTGTGTGTCATTGCTGTGTGGACCATGTTGGAAGTCTGAATTTCCACTTTTCTCTAGCAGTGATTTTAAGCCTGGGTGGGATTTCTGTAGGAATCTTCATCTGTGCCACTCTTTCACACATCTGTCAAGTCTCCATCACCTAAAGGAGAACAATCAACATTGCTTTTTTCTGCATTGAATCCACCAATTTCTGAATAAGGTCTTAGCTTCTACAGGCATCTGGAGAAGTCTCTGTATAATAAGTATTGTCCTCAGCATCCATAATACTGGTTAATACATTCCACGAATGCTAAGACTCTGCCGGTCTTGTTCAGTTGCGTTTCCTGCACTGGTGATCTGGCACAAATACTGATTTAATACGTGCATGGGCTGAGGGAAGGATTTACCCAACAACTGTTGTCCACTCTGCCAGACTCTGTGCCTTTGCCCAGGCTCTCCCTGGCTCCAAGCCTACTAGGAGAATTCCTCTTTCCATTCTTCCCGTTCCCAAAGACTGGAAGATTCACTGGGGCAGAGATCTTGTCTGTCTTTTTCAGCCCTGAATACCTATCACTCGGAGCATTTGGAGAACCGGGGTGTTCTTATTTATAAACTCACAACAGATGTTACCTCTTCTTGAAGATTTTCTTGACAGTTTCTTCACCTCCCTGCCTTTCTATACTACACAGAGTTAAATTATGACAATTATTTTCATGGCACTATTCCTAGTGCGTGTATTTTTATGGCTCCATTTAGTATATTATTTTATAAATAATGCCTTCCTCTTTACATGTTAATTCCTCAGGGACCAGGCTGGTATCTTTTTACCTCCATATTTCTACATTCTCTGTCTAATGTGTGAATGGAGGCAGCCTCGGGGATGAACTTGCCAAACTGAATTCTGTCCGCAGAGAAGCAGCATTTTGTGCATTCCCCAGAACACACACTGTCCTCCTGATGGTGCTTCCTGAGGATGGCTAAGCGATCCCATCAAATAGTTCAACTTTTGCCACTTCCAAAGGAGGCCGGAATTAGTTGTTTAGGATGGATGCCTAGGAAAGGTTAAAATAATGTGAAAAGTGGGGTGAGTGACCAGTAGTCAACCTCCTCCTTTCTACCCAGGGTGGAGACCACTGAGTCACCTGGGCTCAGCACCAACCCCCACAGAGAGGACTCTTCTGCCCTCTCAGTCCCCCACTGCTGCCATCTGTTGATAATTACTGTCCCCTCTCTGCTGAGAACGCGTGATATTTAATATTTCCTTACCACTTGAACAAACATGTGGCAATAACGGCAAGGTACTTGGCCACAGGAGTAGAAAGATGTATTTCCATGAAAGAGTCAGTGTACACCTTGGGCCCGACAAACAACTGCCTTCTCTTTGCAAAGTTACGAGAAGTCCCCATGGTTGGGGACGTGGCGAATAGGTACATTGACCCTCGTAGTATTTTTAGGAAAAAACTCTTAAAATCCGAAATATCAAGAAGATTGGAAAACAAAACAGAACAACCTCTTTTTACCACTATGTGATTTTTTTTTTTCTTAATGAGCAATTCTACAGTTTTCCAACATAACTTTTCAGCATTTTTTAGAGAAAGCTCATGCTCTTGCCAAGTAGCTAAGAAAGAAGAAAAGGATATTTTGTACTTGAAGAAAAGTTTTCCTAATCAAAAGCCACATTTTTTTTTTTTTTCAGTCTAACTGGGGTTGGGGGAGAAGAGGTTTCTAGTTTCATCTGCAGGTGGGGAAGTTCAACTTCCTGTTTCAAGAATAACAAAAGGATTCAACAGGGACAGGCTCCCTGCCCTGCTTTACAGACACAGTAAACTCTTGGCTACCAAGGTGATCGGGAAGAGTCTGTTTTGATTCCCTAAGTGTGTGGTTCTGAAGCAGAGTGACACGGGGCCCTTGGTGGCTGGGGTTGGGGCCCGAAGTGGGAGTGCAGGTTGCTATGAGACAGAGAAGAGGCTGTGAATCATTCTCTGATCTTGTTTCCTCATTGTTCATTTCCATTTGAGAAATGTCAGTATTTGTCACGAATGCTTTTCATTGTCCTCAACATTTATTATAGAAACTTGTAGACATATAGAAAAGTTCAAAGAATTTTAGGGTGAACAACAATATATTTATTATTTAAAAGTATGATCAAATACATGGTGAATCTTTAGGTTTTTAAAAATATATTTATTATAGTAAAAGACACAGTACCATTAATCTCCCTCAGAATACTCCCCCTCACTTCGAACACGCTTATCACATCCTGCTTGCCACTTTCTGAAGCATTCCTAAGTCCCCTTTCATGTCTTTGGTCGCACTGACCTGCCTGCTTCAATGTCCTAAATTGATCCAAAACTTTCACCTTTCATGGTCATTTTGATTTGGGGGAAGATCCAGAAATCACATGATGCTAAGTCTGGTTGAAAGACTGAGGAGGCCACACTCTAATGTTCTTATGAGTCTATTTTTCCTTTGGATGGTACTAGGTAGCAACAGGCACTGTTGAGTTTTGATCACACCTCATGAATACACTTATGAAAGAAGACTTCTAGAACTGCCTCAGAAAATGAGTGGCAAGAATGATGGCATAAGTGTATTCAAACTGAGTCTATTTTGGGGGGGTTAGTGGAAATATATCTTTTACTGTAATAATTTAAAAAATTTATTTAGTCACTGTGCATATATTCTCCACATTTTCTGATCACACCTCATGAATTCTATTATTAATCTTTTGTCCTGTTCAACTTATCACGTGTCCAGCCATCTATTTCTCTCTCTTTGTATCCTCCAATCAACTCATATTATTATGTTCGATGCATTTAAAAATATGTTGCAAGGCATCATGAATGCCTTTGCCATCCACTGTCATGATAGAACCCCAGTGACTTCAGGGTCCTTCTCTTTCAACACAAAGGCCTGGAGATCTCAGGAGACAGTGGGTGCTGTGCATAGTTCTAGAGGATTCTGGCCATTTGTGGATAATAATTTAAAAAACAGTGAAGCAAATATATACACAACTCTACATTGTGAGCAGAGTCATGGAAGGAAAACCAATAATATGACATCATTGAGAGAGTCTCTTCTCCACACTGCCACCAAAATAACATCCCAGAACATAGCCTGGGTCATGCCAGTGATTTGTATGGCTTGTGGATCAAAGTCCAATGCCATCAGTAGGCCCCTGTTATACTTTCATGGCATGGCTGGACAAGGTTATTTCCATTTTGGAAATATTTATTGGCTGTCTATAATTTCCTGGGTGTACTATAGTTGATGTTGCACATATTAGAATAAACACATTGTAATCCTTACCCTTGAACAGTTTATGGTCAGGTTGAGGAAATAGATAATGGGCCTTAAAATGATATGATGCTTAAAATGATGTTTAAATGCTATGTGAGCATGAAGGAGGAGCCACCCAAACTACAGGCCATTCATACTTTGCTGGAACTTACATTGCAAAGTACAGTGGATGGTGAAGAGTTTTGAAGGGCAGTTTACAGAGAGACTGACTAATGAGTAAGAGGTGAAAGACTGAGTCCTGTGATGAAGGAGGAACCTCTGAAGCAATTAGAAATACAGGGGAAATGATAGGGGAGAGGCAGACAGGAGCGAGCAGAATTGTAAGCATCAAAGGAACTAGGAATGTGCTGGGTAATGCAGGTAAGACAAGTCCATGTCACTGGTAGTGAGGACGAGGAGAGAGGGGACCGATTTAGGGACAGCTTAGGAGATAATGTCTGCAGTATTTAAATACAGGAGCAGGTGATCGCAGAGGTGAAGGAAAAGGGAAGGTGAAGAATGAGTCCTGAATTTCTGACTTCAGTGGGTGGGTGAATGGTGCATCCAGTCATTAAGATGGAAAACACTGAGAAAGGAAGACAAATGTGAATCTAGTTTCAGAAGTGAAGTTTGAAATGCCTGGAGATGTCCACGTGGAAGATCCTATGGCATGGTAGACATATAAAGTTGAAACTCAAGAGAGAATTTGAACATATAAATGGATGCTGTTTGAAACAATAAAGGCAAATGGAGCACCTCAGATTTATCCCACATGAAAGGCGAGGGAGCTGGAGTGTTATTACACTAGCTCTCCTTAGTTATTGATTAAAAGACTCCAGGGAGTGGAGTGTGTTACCTACAGTGGCCTGCCTTCGTGCTCAGACCACAACAAGGTCATCGTAATCTCAAGTGCTTTGATTCTTTTAAAGCTAGCTTGGCCAGAACCAGATCTACTGATTATAATTTTAGTGATCTGTTCCCCCCCTCCATTCTCGATGGCATGCTCTCCATCCATTTGTTCATCTAGTCGTTCATTCCTAAGCCCATCAAGAGTTAGCTTGCAGTGCCAGGTAGGGGCGGGTACTCTCTCCGTAGGTCTCATGGGCCATCCGTGTACACGTCCTCGAAGAACCTCAGCTCGCATGTTACCATTTTTTTTCCCTACTTCCTAAAAGGGGAGTTGTGTGTAGGTCAGAGGAAGACCTGGAGGGTAAGAGTCAGAATGCACCTTTTGAGAGTCCCGGGGGCTAGAATGACTCGGTCTTCAGTCGATGTGGAAATGATCCCTCTCCAAGTGCACATGCACTACACTATTTCAACTCATGCGAAACTCTAACGAACTCCCTGCTTGTATTTCCAAAAGGAAAATTCATGTTTCCTAAGGCCTTTAACTCCTAATCTTTACTGGTTACAAGAGGGTATTCTAGGCAGTGGAGTGCTTAATAAATATTATATTGTTTGCTAATGGCAGTGCTATTTGGAGTGATATTTCCTTCTGCATGTGCTAGCCTGGTTGAACCGATCTGCGGTGTTCGGTTTCACTTTTCATTGTGTTGGTTGAGCTGTCTCAGGGGCACCTTCTACAGGGGCCAAGAAACAGCTCAGAAATGTACAAGCAAATGAGTCTGCTGGATGTGTTAATAGTTTTTGTCTGTGCAGACTTCCCCTCTGTTGTCGGAATGTGACAAATACCAAGGGGCTGCACTGTGCTAAGTAAGTGTTTGTGTGCATTCTGACTGTGAAGATGTACGAAGTTCCAGGGCTGGCAGGGCTGTTCTGCATACATGATTGTGGTTGTGTACGTCTTTGAATGCTCTTATGCTCTTATGCTCAGTCTAACCTACATCATCCCTCATCCAAATTCAGCTTTTTAGAAATGGTTTAGTTGGCTAAATGACAGCTGTTATGTTTATGTTTTTCTAAATTCTGTTTCCGAAAGACCTGAGTATGAGTCCTCAGTGGTTTTACCTAGAGATGCAAAGACGTAAGATTCACGAATATGGCCTGCTAGGGACCCAGATAGACTTGACCTTGAAACCTGTTTCTGCCTCTAGCTCTTCTCAGCCTCCTCATCTGAAACATGGAGCTTGTTATGAAGAGCGAATGAAATAACTACTAGACCCTGATGTAAATGCTCAGCAGTCGGTTACATCCTCCTTCCATTTCTTTCTTTTTCCTCTTACTTCTCTTTTCTCCTTTCTATACATGTACACATTTTCACTTTGTAAAATAACATTTTTGAACTTCCGAGTACACGTGGAAGAAAGTTCATCTTAGAACAAAAACAGGAAAAAAAATCCCGACTGTGTTGACTCAAAATCTTCCTGTTCTTACATTGTTTTGCTTGTCCTATTATAATCCAGTGTCTTAAAGAATTATCTACAATTCCACTTCATTACTCTTCAGTTTATGGTAGTCTGTAGTCTTCCACAGTCTGGCTTCAGTACCTACTATACCGGCTAAAATACTCTCATCAAAGTGGAAATATTCTCCCGGTGAAATTATTTCCTGTAAATCAGCTAAGCATCTTCTGGCATTAACCAGGGCAACTTTGTGTGGATAGTATTTTTAATTTCTTCCAAGGTTTTTATTTGCTAGTCCACTTCTCAGAAGGAAGCATATTTTTAGTTGTATATTTTGCATGAAACCTAGATAAACTCTTTTGTCTCAGATTGGCCTGTAGTTATTGTTTTGTAATATGACCTTATGGCGGGATTAACCCACCATGAATGGGAGAGTAAATAAACTGCTTCCACACTTGAATGTGCTCTTTACATAAAAAGTAAAATAGTTTATTGAAGAAGCTGAGCACAGACACTGTAACATTAACACCAACATATTTTAGTGAGGCAATACGTTTAAAACAAATTATAAAGGAAAACACAGTTTTGTAAAATAGTGAGTTGTTTTCAATGATCCTTTAGCATTCTCCATTAAAGTTGAGTCCAGGTTTTCAATTTAGATTAATTAATTATGAACTGTGAATGTTTCCCTCAACTATTGCAGACTCCGCTCCTTGGTGAACGTTCTGCTTGGATATATAAGTATTTGCCCCTTTGTGGGGGAGACATTTTGGGTAGACGATGCGGCTCATGAGGAGAAATCGGCTTTGCTGGCTGGCTGAACTATTCTCTGGTTGACTTCAGCTGGCCTCAGATCTGTGATGAGTAAGAGCCCTAAATACTTCCTTATAGCATCTGGAGCCATGCTTTTAGTTTTCTCTCAAACTGCTGTTCTCGGTCATTTTTTGGCTTAAAATTAATTTTTTAAGTTGCAGTTATGTGGGGATCTTTATTTGAAGATGCAAGTAGCTCAAAAAGGCAAGGTCAGGGCAGTTCCTCTGCATGTTTTCTGGACCTCCTCTCAGAGCCAAACGTTTTACTGTTTAATGCTCCTTCGGACATTTCCCTCCATATCTCCAGATAATATGTTTGCTTCACTGCTTGGGACTTGTCAGCTTCAGGCCTTCCTGACCGAGTCTCCAAGGGAAGATACAGGTTCAGCTCTTCTGCATCCTAGCCTGACATGCACACCGCTCACCCACACCCAGCCATTGCTCTTGCTCAAAAATGCTTCAGTGTTGGCTATTTCATAATGTTTAATTATGCCATAACTTTAGCTAAACAGATTTCAGTATTTATAATAGCTGAGACATACGGCATATTATAAATATTTTCCTTCTATTGTAGAACTTTTCATCTTGTTTGCTTGTTTGATTGATTGGGTGGTTGTTTTTAAAAATATACTTTATTGCTAAATCTTTCTTAAGTTCTCTTTAATTTTCTGAATCTCTTCTTAGTACAAGAAATTTAAAATTTAATTTTCGCATGTTGGAGACATCTTTGGAACCTTGTGATTTGATCTCATAGAATATTTTTACAGGGTAGCATAGTTTTGCTAAAGTTTAGAGTGTTTGTTTTTCTCCTGACAAAATAGGTAATGCATTTTTTTTACTTGACTAAATAGCTTTCTCCTTTGACGTAGACATTTATTAATGAACTCTTGATTTACTTATTAAGTAATAAAATACACAATGTAATCGAACCTTCATTAACTCAAAAATATTTCCTAAGCATTCATCGTGTACAAAACCTTGTTATCTAGCGATATTCTCAACATTTTGTCATCTGGCATAAAGAAATGGTCTGTAAAGTAATAAGTAATGGCTCAAGATAACATATGTCATTTTATTAATTCCACATGATCACCCTCCTTCTATCCAGCTGCATACAGATCATCCTTCATGTAACAATGTGATACCCTCCTCAGATTTTGATTCCTTCACACTGTGGAAAAAAGTATACTTTGTGATGATTCAGTGCCTTGTGGAGTGTGTATTTGTGATCGCTTCCTCTTTGAAGGTCTTTAAGTTAAAACGGTGTCATCTTTCAGTGTGGCACACTCCAGAAGTGTTGGGATTTTTGACTGTTTTATTATGACTAGATTCATTAACATGTGACATATAACCTCAAGTTTCCTAAACATAGTGTTTATATTAAGATAGACAAGCTTTTCTTGTTTAGGGAAACAATGTATCGGGTCTGGGACTTGTGAGGCTGTGAGGATCAGGCACCAGGACACTGGTGTGCTGCTTTGTGTAGTCTTTCAGATGATGACAAAAGCCCAGGGACTGTCGTCTCATTCTGATGAGCAGTAAAGAGGAAGGGCAAAGACTGGCTAGCTCTTCATTCTGGGGATGCTTCTAGGAGGGTGTGTGCATCCCACTGGCTAAAACTGGTCATGTGACTGTAGTGATGGGTGTGGCAGAAAAATGCCTTTGTCCCAGGTGGCCTTTTACTTAGTGGCAGTCACAGTTCCTATTTCTAAGGAAGAAACAAGCAGCTATTAGAAAAAAGAGGAGTCAGGGAGGCTTAACTATATCCAGCTGTGAGGCTTTGTGTCACAGCCTCCCTATGCCCAACCCAGAAGTAGAAGAGTCTTGATTCTTTGGCTGACTCTGAAGTAGAGAACAAGGGGGAGCCTAGGGGAACCCGAACAGGTGCCCAAGGCAGGAAGTGGGGCTTGGGAGCCCGAGTCTGGTCACATCTCAAGCACGGGGACTTGTGTAATAGGATTGCCATTTGCCCAGCGCACACCCACGCTGGACGTCCCTCCTGAGCGGCCCCTCGCTCCATGGTGTGGGGCAGAGGAGATTTTAATTAGGACAGAAAGGCTGCCCATGGGGGCCGCGCTGGAGTCTGTTCAGCCCCTGAGCTCAGTGCTCATGACTCATCCCCTGTTTGGGGGCTCTCCAGTTGCTCCTTGAGTCTCTGCCATCCGACACTCCCACACGTGAACTTGCCTTCTTTTTCTTTCCATTTCTAATTGACAGTAGATATGCTTTATTTGAAGTGAGAATCCCCCTGTGTCCATGAATGTCTTGCACTCCTGCAAATCACCACGGAGGGAATAATAATTCAGGGAGTGCAGACAGAGGCAATTTAGTGATCTCATAGAGGGGCCGCTGGGCAGAGCAGGGGCCGGGGCATAAGGCGCTCGCTGGAGGAGGCTGTTGCTGAGCTGTGTAAGCTCTTCCCGTGCTCAGGGCAGAAGTGGATGGTCTCACTGTGCAGCCCCCTGGCTGCGGGCTGCACACAAGTCATGACAGACAGGAAGGGGGCTCAGCCCCAAGAGACTCAGGCTGCATCAGCATGTCGCCGGAACCAACACCTGAAACACGAGTGAGAGGCAATAGTGTATGTTTGATTCATTATTTAACAATATCTTTTCTAACAGAAGAAAAATTTGGCTACTTTAACAACTGGGGCAGAGTTGAGGATGCGAAGTTGGTAGGAAACTCTTGCATGTGCAGTGTGATAAACAGACATCCGAAGCTCTTTTTCTGTGATGTAGCACGTTCGTGTGTTCAAGTATGAGACCCCGATTGCGGCCAAGCCCTGTGTTTTAGCTTCGTCTTGGCCAGCAGGCACCTCTCTTTCTGGGTGCCCGCATTCACTGATCCTTTGGTCCTTCCCCACCCAGAGCAGAGGTTTTCTTCCTGCTGCCCGAGGCTAATTTCTCCATTTAGGATAGTGACAGGAGTTGGAGGACCAGGACACCACGAAATTGTTGGTTAAGAATGTCAGCTGGTGGCCTGCTGCCCAGTCCACACTGGGCAAGTGGCCTTGGCATTGGCGCACCCTGCACAAGGCGGGGTGCCCAGCACTTGAGTCCAGCATGAGCAGGGGCCTCCTCTGCACGGCCTGCCTGGGTCAGAGTTGGCTGCTGCTGTGCCCAGCCCAAGGTGCTGGGACCCACTCCAGAGCCTGTAGCTTCTCAGGCCCAGTGGGCTGAGGGTGGTGGCAGACACCTCCACTGATGTGTAGCCTGGTGCCCCAAGATCCCTGTGGTAAAGGAGAACCTGTCCCAGAAGTTGGGACTGTCTGCTTGCAAAATCTATAGACCCCCCTAAATGTGCCCCATTATCCTGTAAGATTTTACTCTCGAGACAGAAAATTGAAGATAAGAGAGAGATGTACCGCATGCTGCTGCTCTAGCCCCAACCTGGCTGGAGCTTCTCTTAGGGTTCTTGGGTGTTCCCAGAGCCTACGCGGCGCTGGCAGCATCTGTGCCCTGCGGGTTCAAAAGAGGCTCTTTCTTCAAAAGCTGTTCTAGCCTTATCAGGCAGAAGTGACGCCCTTTCATAGTTGTTCCTCTGGCCTAGAACAGGTGCGTGAAGCAGGTAAAAGCATTTTGAAGCAGAATGTGTGGAAGCCATGCTACATATATGCATCTACATTTTGTATACATGTAAACACACACGCGTGCAAGCACTCATGGCAGAGAAAATTGTCACTGAAAAGTTACAGGTCTCCATGTCTGTGGTTTCCACATCCGCAGAATCAATCAACTGTGGACGGAAAGTATGCAAAAAAGAGATTGCCTGGGCATTGAGAAAATACAGACTTATTTTAAATCATTCCCTAAGCAATACAGGAGAAAAACTACCGAGTATTTACCTTGTATTAGGTATTAAAAGTCATCTAGGGAGTATGAAGATACACATGAGGATATGCATAGATTCCACGCAAATAGGATGTAATTTCACATGAGGGATTTGAACATCCACGGGTTTTGATGTCCTTGTGTGTTTTGAAATCAGTTCCTTGGAGATATGGAAGGATGATTATACACAGAACAGGGCTTCTATGTGACTTGGTGTAGTTTTTTCCCCTTTAAAGTGCAGCTGTGCACTGTGGAAGCCCCTTCTGAGGGTCTTTCCTTTGCTAGCTTTGCTGTTCAGCCTCCTTTCCTTCCCTAGACAGTTGTTCTACCTTAATCCCCAGCGCGATTGTACTAAGAGCTGGGGCCCTAGGGGATGATCAGATGCCCAGGGAGGAGCCCTCGGGAGTAAGATTAACGACCTTGTGGGAGAAACCCAAGGGAACCTGTTGATCCCTTTTGCCAAGTCAGAGCACAACAAAGACTCGCCCTCTATAGAGTCAGGCCATTACCAGGCACCAGATCTGCTAACAACTTGATCTTGGACTTTCCAGTCTCTAGAAGTGTGGGGAATAAATTTCTGTTGTTTACAAATTACTTGTTTGAAAGTATTTTATTATAACTTTCTCAACAGGCTAAGAGCGCCATCTAACTTGTAAGTAACACCAAGTGCCTGAGACTTATTTTTCTTGATCTGAAAAATAAGCATGTAAATGTTTTGCCTTTGTCAAAATTATTACAAAATCATAATGGAGTTGTTTATAAAGTATACAAAGAATAAAAGTCATGTTGCTTATTAGGTCCCAAGAATGCTGTAGCCAAGTGCCACAAACTGGTTGAAGAACAGCAGATAGGTTTCTCTTAGTTCTGGAGATGCAAATCTGAATGAAGGGCTGGCAGGACAATGCTCTCCCTGAAGCTGTCGGGGAGAGAGTCCTTGTCTTATTCAGCTTCTAGTGGCCTCAGGTGCATTGTGACTGGCGTTAGCATCGCTCAGTCTCTTCCTCCACTGTCACACAACTGTTTCTTCTGCCTCAATGTCCCGAATTTATTCAAAATACTTACCTTTCATGATAATGTTGACTTTGGGGGAGAGCCAGAGGTTGCACGGTGCCAGAGCTGGTGAGTAAGGTAGATGAGAGGACACTGTAATATTTTTACGAGCCTGCATTTCAATTGGATCACAGGCAACAGCCACATTCACTGCATTTTTGATCGCACCTCTTAAAACACTTGTGTAGCATGACTGAGCACCAAGATGAAGATGATATAGGTTTGATGAACTTCTAGCGGCCCTCCCACAAATTAAAACAATTACCTATGTATATTATTAGATTATATCTGTATTAAAATTGTCATGAGCCTTTTCCTATGTTATTTCATCATTCTTCTAAATAGCAGGCAGATGCGATGCTCCTGATGTTACAGAGAGGTGTAGCGACTTTCCTGAGGCTCCTCAGCCTGTGCCCCACCAAGCTTGTCTTTTAACCTGCATTTTCTGACTCCTTTTATACTGCTTTGTAGCAATCCACATTCACAACTGTGAAAGGTAGAAGAAAACCTCCATGATGACGGCAGTCAGAAAAATAATCTAGAGAGTATCTTAAAGCTTGATTGAGTATGACGAATCACAGTTCAGATATTTCCAAAAAATTAAAAAAAAACCTCCCAAAAAATATGTAATATGGACGAGGCTTGGTGGGTTGTAAGTGTTTGGAGAGCTCATCACTTAAAGTAAGTGGTTGGTTTGGCCCATGGCCACTGTTCTTTGAGTTAGCTTTGACCCTGAACAACTTAGTTGACTGGCCAGCACGCAAGGCCACTCAGTCCAGCCCTGAGATTTACAAGAGGTTAGAACTGGCTTCTCCTCATGTGAATACCGGCATTGACTCTTGGAACCAAGAAAATGTTTTGTTAGGCTGACTCTTTCTCACAATATCCCATTGAGCATCATGGGTTCCTGAGGTGTGAAAATAACTGGGAAAATTCAGAACTCAGCTAATATCTATTTTCTGGATTCTGAGTGTTTATCAGGGTTGTAGAAGCCAACAACATGTTTATCAATGCACAGAGCAAAATTTCAGGCTTCCTGTACAGTGAAATCTGGATGTGATATATGTATATTGAGTGTCCTGCTGTGACTAAGAGCTATCTAAAGAAGAAAAAAATATAGCGACCTCCTGAAGCATGTATAAATTGCTTTTTTAGACCCTATAAAATTTTAGCTAGCACCAAACATAGAACTTCATTCATCATCTTACAAGTGAGGACTGCCGAGGGAAGCCAGCTCTTCCTGAGCTGCAAGTGGCAACACTCCAGGACTGGCAGAAATCAAATGAATCATTTCCTGCTTTTAGTTTTAGATAAATAATCAGAAAAGATTGTCTAGATTATGATCCAAAAGACATTTTTCATAGCTCTGAGGACCCAGAATCCTTAAGGGCTTCATGTGGAGTCACCCTGTTTCTAATTATTTTATTATACAGTAGAGAAGAGATTGTAAATAAATGTGCAAAATCCAAGCTAAATTTTCAATACAGAGAAGATTTAGGAAGCTCAGGGTGGTGGGATATTAAGCATGTCTTTTTTGGAAGGGCGGGCAGTGCGGGGGATCGAACTCAGGGCCTTGCACTTGCTAGGCATGCGCTCTACCCCTGAGCTAAACCCTAACCCTTAAGCATGTCTTTTTACTTTTCATAATTGGATGCTTTGGCATCCGAGCCTTGCTAACCCAGGGGGCTCTTTCTCCAGGGATTGCCTGATTCCTAGAGAGAGCTAACAATTTGCTTGGGGGCATGCTCTTCATGGGTAGATCAACCTGTCCAGTCCACATGACCCTAACTATCTCCTCTGCTGTGTGTTTGGCTCTCTCACTCTCCACCTACCCTAATGCCCCAAGGCCAGAGAACAGACATCTAGGGAGAATCCCTTCCCCTAGTCCCACTGAAATCATTCAGAGCAGCCCATGCCAAAGGTGCTTGGCCTGCCTCAGCGTCCTTCCTGCGGCAGCCGCACAATGGTTCTTGCCCTTGATTGCCCACTCACACTGGCCCCTGAGTACCCCGTGCTTCCCTGCGTACCTACCCCCACCCCTGCCGTGGAGCGCCCTTTCTTGGGATCAGTAAGTATGACTGTGTCCTCAGTCACAGATGCCTCCTGATCTGTTGGCCTGTGAAGTGAGGCTGTTGCAGCTCTCTGGATGACTCCTGAACCTTACTCAAATGCTCGAATTCTCAGTGTACTCGTTCAGCAGGCAGTAGGCTATTCCTTATACACATTACCAAATGATGTGATTTCTTCTTCAAGCTTTTACATAGTGTTTGATATTGGACAGACACCGAGATAGGCATTGAGGACCCAAAGACAGGTAAGAAAAGGTTAGTGATTCTAAACGCAAAAGTTTATTTTCACATCTTGCATGCTACATCGAGGCCAAGAAATACGCCTTCTAACTCTCCCGAGGTCGGCTATGTCCCCAGAAGCACAGGGAAGTACTCAGACCAGAAGATTGAACATAAGCTCAGAAAACCAACAATTAGCATGGAATATAATGTGCTGTTTTGCATACTGTCTTCCTCATTGCAGGGCAGCAGACCTTCATGGACTGCATACTCGAGCAAGAGAAAGGCCGGTTGCCTGGGTTTGCATATTGCTCAAGCTCTTTCTAAACTTCTAGCCCATCTTGGAAGTTCTTTAATTATTGATCTTTACAATGATACATATTGCTTAAATACTCCAGGGGAGTGTTTAGGAAATGCCTTTCACAGCATAGTACTTTCTACCCCCAACCATTTTTTACGGAAGTGTTGCATGTTATCTTAATACTTTAAGTGAAAGAGATCTTCTGAGATTTTTTAATTTAATCTTTTGGTAAGAAGAGGACAAATTCCACTCTGAGTTCCAGCTTTCATAAATTTCATCCATTACCTTCATCTCATCCAGATTTTACACTTTCTCTTTGTTCTGTGGCCTCCTTACTCGCATTAGCCACCGTTAACACTTTCTACTGCTGCCTCTGGGATTCGCTGCCCTCCCTTCAGGTATACTTTCCTGTGTTTGCAGCGGGGATAATATTTTTAAAAAATATTAAAACAAGGTATTTTTCCTTCCCTATAAACTACGTTGCCTAGCAGTTCCTTCTGCTCAATGAATCAATGCCATTCATTGCGTTTGGGAGATTGTGGCTACCAACTAGAACAAAGAATTCATTGCTCAATTTTGAGTTTCATGCTAGATTTTTATTTTAAGTACATAGAGAGATAACAGTCTTGACAACTTACTTTTTATGGAGGGAGATTTGTTTTCTTTACTTTAAATTCTCCAAACTTCCCTTTACATATAAAGAAAAACAAGACTAAGTATCTGAGCTATATTTACCCTTAGCCATAGCGTAGAGAAAATTTGGAAGTTTATTTCGAACGGGATGGAAAAACCATGCTGTGTTGGGAGGTAGCCAGGATGTGAGGATGAAGATGCTGCTTTAGGCTTTTAAAGCAACACAGGTCTAAACTCCCTGCAGCTCCACTCAGTTTGGGGAATGTGCAGACACGCCTCTGATAGGTAGAGAAAGAAGCTGAAAAGAGACCCAGCTTGCCTTGATTTTTTTCTTAAAATTCTGGAAAGAGAATAACTGAGTGTCTAATATGCACAAAAATAAAAAGTGTTGAGCAAAAATGGGGTTTGGCTGAGGCCAAAAAGGGGCTTTTCACTGGCTTCTCCAAGTCTTCTTGAAGCTGGCAGGTGACGTGGGAGGAATCTACAAGTTCCAAGGTGACCTGTGGGGACAGGAAAGCTAGCAAGAAGTGGGAAACTTGAAGGACTCAAGGAGCATGGGCCGTGGATCTCTGTAGAAGAGGCTGGGGATAGAAAGACCCAAAGAACCCAGCCTGATGAGCAAAGTAGGAATGTCAGATCTGCAAAGCCAACAGGGATGGAGATGGGACTCACCCTGTGGGACGGTGGCTGGGCTTGTGGGCGTGATCACAGAGGAATCAGCAGGTGCTTCCTCTACAGAAGCCGAGAGGGCAGAGGCCAGGGGCGAGACTTAGGACAGTCCAGAACCTGCTTATGAATGAACTATGCCTACGTCTGAGGCCAGCAGAAGCCAGCAAAGAACACATAAGCCAGACACCCTGGTCCCTTTCCATGCCGTTACAAATCTCTCGATGCGCAGCTCTAAGGAGAGATGGAAGCAAAAGGACTCTGTGGAGAACCACTAGGAGCTGAGCATCTGCCTTGGGAAGTCCAGTTAGCATATGTGATGTTCATCTTATGTTCAGCGATTGACGCAAATGCTTATTTTAAAAATTGTATTTTGTGAAAGACATAAGGACTTAAAATACGCGTGGAAGCACACACCCATACCTGCAATTGTAATGAAACGTTATTGCCCAATAACATCATTTTACAGGCAGAAAAACTGTGGCAGTCACTTGTTCTAGGTCATAGAGCTACTTTCCTTACAGTAAGACCAGACACAGACCTTGCGGTCGTTAGGAGGGCTGGGAACCTTTCCAAGACATCGGTCCCATCTGAAGTACTGCACATGTTCATTCTGGTTATGGCAGGTGGGTCTGCTATCATTCTCACAAGGGTTTATGAATTCTTACAATGTTTTATAGTATTTTACCCCAGTTTTCTCTTTAGAGAATTCTAGATGTTATTATCACAGTGGTACTCAGAGTGTGGTCCATACTCTAGCAGAATCAGCATGGCCGAAGAATGTGTTCGAAATTAAATTGGTGGGTCCACATCCAGAACTACTGAGTTAGAAACCCTGTGGACAGGCCCCAGAAATCTGTTTTAACAAGCTCTCTAGGAGATTCTGATGCACAGTGGAGTTTGAAAATCCACTGATTTGTCACATTATAATCATCAACATATCCAGAAAGTTATTTATTTCTTTGGTGACACATAAATAAAATTAATGTGCATGTTTTTAAAACACAAGTATGACTGTCTATTAAATTCAGTGGATAAAAGAGCACGTCTGTCTTTATCCCTTTCCTCTAAACCTACTGGAAACCACAAAAGAAATTAAAACACAGAAATACAAAAATCTAAAGTGGAATGACTTGTATGTGTTAAATACTGGGAAATAGGAACCAAGTCAAGGAAGGTGTTGAGCTAAGACACACATCGAGTAAGACAGATTTCCTTAGAGGTGAGTGGCAAAGAACTGAGAGAAGACCCAGCTGATGATGCTGTCTTTAGTGCAACAAGCCGTGAGGCTGTTGATGGAGAAGGCCCCTATTTGATTGCCATTCAATAGCAGGAAAGGAAACCGTAAAGTAAAGAAGCTCACAAGGTACTAGGACGAGAAGGACAAGAAATCAAATACATAGCTAGAATAATAATTAGAAAATGAAAACATGGTAGAGGAAAATAAAGCCAGGAAGATACTCAGAGAGGCCTGGGCGAGGGGTACCCCAATTTTACACAAGGTCATCGATGATGTCTCAGGAAGGAGGTAATATTAGAGCAAAGACTGGAAGGAGATGAAGGAATGAGCCTCGCAGACATCTGGGCAACGACCATATCAGCAAGAATGATGTAAATGGCCTTCGGTAAGAGTGCTCCTGGTGTGGTGGAGCTGCAGAAGAGAACTAATGTAGCCAGGTGGCACAAGAGTGAACAGAGTTGGAAAAATGACACGAAAGACTGACACAAGATGCTGCAGGACTTGAGGCTCACTGTGACGTCTAGACAGTGGGAGGCCCAGTCAGGTTCGGAGCAGAGGGAGCTATGCTATAGCCATGAAGTTGAGAAGACACTGTAGAGATGGACTTGGAGGCCATTGCAACAGTCCAGGTGAAAGAAAACGGTGTCAGAGGTGGGGGTCATAAGAAGGGGTTGGATTGTGGACGTTCAAGTGCACTTCTCGATATGACTGTTCAATTTATAATTTCTTGTCAGGAACAGTCATGAAAAATATCTCGTTTTTTACATGGCTTCATTTTGGGAGTATATTTTTCACTTAAACTACACATGCTGCAAGTCATGATATTGCAACATTATAGTTTCAGACAAAGAACTGCACCACAATTTACTCGCCCCAACAGTTCTTAGCCAGAGATTATTGTGTGTAAAATTAGAATCACATTTCTCGCTTGGCGAAGCAAATATGCTACGTCAATGAGACAGGCCAAAGTCTTCTAGATACCTTGGTCTGCTGTGTGTGTGCTTTATTCACAAGTGTTTCTAAGAAATTGCAGTTTTTGTCCTTCATTTTGCCCTGAAGATATTTCTATATCCTACAAGTCTATTTCCAGGAGCATTTTGAATGGCAGACTAACAAAATGTTCAAAAATCAGTGAAGAAACAAAAAACAAAAAAAAAACAAAAACACAAGATCAAAAGAAGAATGAGCTGTCTGGAAAATGGCCCACCCGAGTCCAGCTTCTTTCACATCAAGAGCTCTCTTCATCATCTGTGAATTCAGTAAGCCACGTTTGCTTCTTAATTTCATTTCCAAGTACAGTTATTTGCTTTTAGGTTTAGGTTTGTTGGTCATGTAGTTTTGCTTTTATTCGAACGTTTCTCATTCATGTACTTTTGATCTTTAAAGATTCTTTGGGTATCTTGGGATGGGATAGAATGTTTCATACCTAGCCCATTAAACTTAATAGACTTTTAAAGATTTAGTAACAAGATTTATGTCTCAGTTCATCCAGGCTGCTAGAACAAAATACCATGGACTGGGTAGCTTGTAAACCACAGAGATTTGTTTTGCATGGTTTTAGAGGTTGATAAGTTCAAGATGAATGAATTTGGTGTCTGCTTTCTTGTTCATGGGTGACACCATCTTCCATGTCCTTAGATGGGGGAAGAGGTAGGAAAGGTGTGTGAGATATCCTTTATAAGGACATTAGTCCCATTTATGGGAGCCCCACCCTGGTAACCTAATTAACTCTGATAAGCCTAATAGCCTGGTAATAACATATTGGTGGGTAGAGATTTCAGCATGAATGGGGTCATACACATTCAAACCATAGCAGTTTTTAAGTAGAAGTTAAGATATTTTAAGGAAGAATTGATATATTTTGAAGATGGAGCCTACAGAATTGGAACTGGTGTATCAAAGGAACAGCAGTGTCAATGAGGACTCAGGGGCTTGAAAACTTGAAGAATGGAATTGGTGTTGAGATGAAATGACTCAAAAAGAATGTGGGAAGGGTGGGGGAGGTAATATCAGGGCTTCAATTTTTGAAGCGTTAGGGGCGAGAGAGAGAGAGAAAGAGAATGTGTGTGTGTGTGAGAGAGAGAGAAAGAATATGTGTGTGTGTGAGAGAGACAGAGAGAGAGAAAGAGTGTGTGTGTGTGTGTGTGTGTGAGAGAGAGAGAGAGAGAAAGAGAGAGAGAGAGAGAGAGAGAGAGAGAGAGAGAGAGAGAGAGAGAGAGAGAGAGAGAGAGATTGAATTAGTTAGGGGAATCAGTCCAACAAGCTGGAAATATAAATTTGGTATCGTCTAACAGAGATTAAAGCCAGGAGTGTAGTTGTAAATGCAAAGGAGAAAAAAGTCTTTGGATGGATTCTGGTGCTCTCCAAAATGAAGAAGTTTGGAAGCTGAGCAGTAACTGGCAAGGGAGACCAAGGAGCAGTTCTTGGTGACACAGGAGGTCCCAGGTGTGTAGAGTTCTGGGAGCCAGACAAGTAGGATGATTCCTGAAGATGGAAGTGTCCGCTGCTGTGGGTAAGACAAGCAAGATGAAGGATGAGATTCAAACGTCAGATCTAATAACTGGGAGATATGTCGTAGTATATAATGACAAAACACTTGAGACTGGATAATTTGTAAACAATAGAGATTTATTCAGGTCATGGCTCTGAAGGGTCAAGAACATGATACCAGAACGCGCCTGGCATCTGGTAGAGGCCTTTTTGCGGCATCAAAACTTAGCATAAAGCATTAGATGGTGAGACCCGTCAGGTATGCAGGATTAGTTCTGTCTTCCTTTTCTCACGAAGCTGCTAATCCCATCACGGGACTCTCATGACCTCATCTAACCCCAGTTACCTCCGAAAGTCTCCTCCAAGTACTGTTAGCATAGGACTTTGGGGGTTAAGCTTCCAATATGTGAACTTTGGAGGACACATTCAAACCACATCAATGACTGTAGTCATTCTTACATGACGGTTTTAGAAGAAGAGCGATGAAAGTGGATTGAAGTGGAGATTAGAAAGAGAGACTCAAAGACTACAGATAGTCTGATTCCACTTATGTGACATCCTAGAAAACATAAATCTGTAGACTAACGCTGGTTGCCAAGGTCTGGGGTGGGGAGAAGATGATCACAAGGAGGTATGAGGGAACTTTTGGTTGTGATAGTAATTATGATTGTGGCCCTATGTCAAAACTTACAAAAATGTACACAAAAAGAGTGAATTTTACTTGTGTGTGAATTATTAAGAGGTAATATGAATGATCCATTAGTAAATGACAGGAGAGAACCTAGACACATTTGGAATTTTTACTGATTTTAAGGGGATTTGCTCTAAAGGTGAACTAAGACGTGAAGATGAAGCTTGAAAGGGAAGTGAATACCACTGAAAAACAGTAAAGGAAGGAAAACAGTTAAAGAACTCTGTGGAGGAAATGATGGGTGTTGGGAATAACCCAATAAAGAAGAAAGAGTGATGATGTGGGTAGAGAATGCAGAGTTGCTAAGATTATGTCTCAAACAGGGTGGATATAGGGGTGTGGTCCAGGGCTAAGAGTGGAGGGTGCTTTAGAAGGGAATGTGCACAGATCACTCACCCCAACAAGTGCTGGGGTTTGGGCAGAAGTGGGGCCAGGCAAGGGAGCTCGCACAGATTTCTTCTGATGGATTTTATTTTCTCAATGAGTCAGGAGGCCAGAGAGTGAGAGAGGAGAAGGTGTTGGGGATTGGAGTAGAAATAAGGAAGTAGGAAGATTTCGTCTTGGAGGGTAGGAAATGGATGATAGGAGAATGTAGTGTGATTCCTGAGGATGTGGTGTGTGAGTTGAAGTTAATTCAGTAAATGTGCTGTGGTTTTCTACAGCCAAACAGAGGAGTGAGTTGGATTTAACTAGGGCCAGGGCTTTCCCAGGAGTTGAAAAGAGCTGGTGAAAATGGCAAAAATTTGAGGGGGAGTTTGATTTTAATGACTGATTTGTCTTTCTGGTTCCAACTGTTATAGTTCCTCTCTATGAGCAAACTGTGTGCCCCCGAATCCATATGTTGAAGCCCCAGTTCCCAATATGATTATATTTGGAGCTGGGCCTTTGGAGGTGATTAAGATGAGGTCAAGTGGTGGGGAACTCTCATAGGGAAAGACACTGGAGATCTTTCTTCCACTAAGAAAAGGACTTGTGAGGATATAGTTAGATGCTAGGAAGAAAGACCAGAAACCAAATCTTCAGGGTCACTGATCTTGGACTCTCTTGTCTCCAGGGGTGTTGAGGAAATAAATGTCTGTCGTTAAGCTTCCCAGGCTATATTTTGTTATGGTAGCCTGAGCTAAGATGTCCCTCTTCTATTTATCAAACTCCCTCTAGTGACATCTACATTTTCACCCTCCTCTGCAAGAATGCTTCTAATTTTGTTATCTTCAGTTCCTTCAAGTGTGTGCTTAAGTGTCACCTTTTAAAATTAGGATGTCCCTAGTCATCCAGTTAAAGTTGCAGTCCCCTCGCTATATAACACCCTGTGGTCTCACCTCCCCAACTTGCCTCATTTCCCCCCTAGAGCCCAATAATATTCTGTATGTTTTATTTATTGAACTTGTATTATCTATCGCTTCTCATTAGATTGCACACTTCCTGAGGGCAGGGATTTTTGCTTTTAGCTCACAGCAATATCCACAATGTCTCCAGCACTGCTTGGGACATAACAGACAGTCGATAAATATTTGTTGAGCCAGTGAATGAAGTCAGGATATTTTTACTATTTGACATTATGTCTGAATTAGAAGTTGACATTCAAACATTACACACTCTTGTCAATGCCTCTGTTGAATTTTAGTTTCTCCTCTTGGGTCCTGAAGTTTCCCTTGCCTTTGAGGCTAAGTCTTCTAGGTATGATTTGAGGTCCAGCCCACCTAACTTTTTAAGACTGTCTATTAAGACAGCATAATATGTGGTTCCTGCATCGAGGTCTCATTAGAGAGAGTATCCAGGGTTCAGTTGATTCCAATTCCATTTTAATCTGTGGTTCTTTCTTGCAATTCCAAACTTGAGGTTGACTTTGGAACATCATCTTTCTTGAGTTCCCACAATATTTGCTCTAGACTAATGAAAAAATGAATGATCATAAATATAATTACTCTGAAGGCCTGAGGATATTTTTGGTACACTTGGAAGGAAGATGACTTTGAAAGAAAAGCAATTGACTGTAAGTACTTTAGGTCTTTTTCTCTTTTGGACTTTAGGGGGTACCAAAAATAAATAACACTTCTCATCCTCACTTGAGTTCTGAGTAAATGGAGAAATAAAAGACAAGGACACATATGGGCCAAAATACCATTTATTGCTAAAAGCTGAGTTTAGCATGAGGGCCAAAGGGCCTGTGCCCAGGACAAAGTAGATGCTACCGCATTCACCATGGCAGTGGAAAGAGCTAGTCTGGACCTCACCAGTAGGGATGGGAATTCCCCAACAAAAGCAAGAGACTGGCTTTCGACAGTCAGCACGCTCTGCAGAGGAGAAACAGGGAAGGCCAGGACCATATTCAAGGAGCTCTGATGACATTTCTTTCCAGTGGAGGGAGCATTTCCCAAACCTGTCTCTTCGTGGAGTCTTCATTATGTAGGAACTTGTGGGAATGGTGACACGGCCAGCTAAGGTGTCTTCCATCTGTAATATTCTGTACAGTGCACCAGCATCTGTCCTTTTTGTGCAGTTCTGTTGATTCTTCTCCGTGGTAACCATTTAATGAACCTCTATAAGACCCCGGTCACTGTGCCAGGCATTAGTCAAGAAGAGGAAAGAGGAAGGAACAAAGGTAAGTCTTTGCTTGTAAGTCATCTACAGTCTAAGTGGCTAAGATGGATATGTACATTTTTAGACCATTTTTGAATGTAGTTAGAAAAGATGTTACGGTGTACTGTAAAGGGTGACTCTTAACTTTTGGTCCTTGGATGACTTGAACCAGGAGGAAGGAAACCTCTCAAATTCAGTTCTTGGGAGAATCTTGATTCTAAAAATGGAAAGTGATAAAATATTCAGTCATTTAGGAATATGGGTAACTTGGATTTTGTTTACTTAGGATATATAGCAGGTTAATAGTTAATTAGGTAGAAAAAGCAAGTCACACATGGGCTCAATCTCTTGTGAACTGTGGGCTTCAGTGGCATCCAGTAAATAAAGAGCTCTGAGTTCAAATCCCAGGTGCATTAGTAACTAGTTGTGTAACCTTGAACAAACCATTTACCTGCTCCTAAACTTTACTTGCTGTATTAGTCAGCTTTCTATTACTGGAACAAAATACATAACAAACAATTTACAGGGAGGAAAGGTTTGTTCCGGGTCTTGATTTCAGAGGATTTTTGACCAATGGTCACTTGACCCATAGCCTTTTAGTCTATATAAGTGTAGTACATCATGGCTGGAGCCTACCATAGAGCAAGATGCCCACAGCATGGTGACCAGGGAGCAAAAAGAGACACAGGAAGCAGCCAGGGGCTCACTATCCCTTTCAGAGGCACATGCCAATGACCTGATTAAACCCACCTCCTGGAGGTTCCGCCACTTCGCAGCAGTGCCACGGTCTGGTGAGCAAGCCTTCAGCTCTCAGACCTTGAGGGGAATTCAAGATCCAAGCTACAACACCTGTCTATCTGCAAGATGGGGTCATTATGGCAAACACCTTCTTACTTCTCAGCATCCTGAAAGACAGGTAAGAGAAGACACATGAAGTCCATCTATAAACTGTGCCACGGAGGGCTGAATTAGTGTGACTAACCACGATATATCATGCTTTTAAGGGTTTCTGGGACTACCTGGAAGCAGCTTCAACCTTATTTCGTGTTCTCAATTCTGAATTTTAATACAAATAATACTCATGTTAGTCTTGTTTCTTTTTCGTTGTTGTGGTTCTAAATTTGTGAGTTAGGTCAACAATTTTTAATGAGATGCCTTTAATACCAGAGTTGTTGAGACAACATAGAGAGGACTGGCCTAAAATCCTTTGAGAAAAAAAAACAAAAACAAAAAGTTGTTTTATGCTCAATTTCACAGTCCTTTTTTTCTTTAAATATATTAATTCTAAAAAACAAACCACCAACAACTGGAAAAGGGCTCTGGAAGGAAAGATATTTTACCTGAAATATTAGCATGAAGAGATTTTTATGGCTGTTTTAAAATCCCCTTAAATTAGGGGGCTGTAATGGAAAGTCTGACAAACTCACATAAGGCAGTTGAAAAATATATTCTTAACACTTAACACATACTATACATGAAATGTATTTTTAACATGCTATATGTTTATTACAGATTAAATACTTAAAAATGGAAAAACAGCCCAAATGTTTCTTAAATATTTGCTTAATATAGTCAGAACACATTGCGAATTGTAAGCGTGAAGAGTACACGTTAAATGTTTAACTAACATCAAATGCAATAAAATGTTTCATTTGAAATGTTAAGCGGGCGATAAAAATGTCATGCGAGACGACAGATTAGAGTTTTACCAAACTTCTCTCTAATTAAAATGAAATGATGGAGAGACACTTGATTGGCTACAAGTCCTGCCCTTGTGAATTCCATGGTCTGAGTTCTGCCTGGATCGTCTCCTTCTTTCCCTAGGGGCTTAAGGGTCTCTGAAATGTAGGTTTTCTTTCAAGACGTCACCTCCTCTTTGAAGCTCTCCCCGATTGCTTTCCCAAACATTGCTGGAGCAACTCTTTCTGCATCTTATGCAGACATGCACACCATTATAAGCCAGTATATTTTCTCTTATAAAGTTGAACAGAGAGTGCCAGCTCTGCAGCTACCAGCTGTGTGAGCTTAGGTGAGTTACTTAACCTCCTCACGCCTCATTTTCCTCTCCTGTAAAGTAGAGATGATCATGGAACATAGTTTGTGGTGCCGGCCTGTAATCTCAGCTCTCTGAGAGGCCGAAGCGGGGGGGTCACGAGTGCAAGCCTAGGCTGGGCAATGTAATTGCTTAGTAAGACCCTGACTCAAAATATAAGACTAGAAAAAGGGTTAGGTATGTCGCTCAGTGTGAAGGCTCCAGGTTCAATCCCTAGCGCTGAAATTTTTTTGCAATGTCTTCTGGGTATTTTAGGCAAGTATTTAAGATGCATTTGGATCTCTCCTCACTTGAACAGTGATTCATATGCAATAAGCATGTTAAAATGCTTTTCATGCATAATATACAGTACTAGTTTGTTTTTTTAAAACTGTTTTTGGATTATCACGTTAAAAGTTCAGTTCTTCTCCTGCACTGGACTATGATGTCAGGATGATATTTTCACTGTTGGCATGTTGTAGGGACTCGATAATTGTTTCTCGAATAAATACAGACACTCTGTGTATCACTGAATAAATGTTTGACTTATTTTTCTGATTAGGCTCTCTTTATTTTTTGACAGTTTCTAGAGCCTCAGAGATTTCTAACTAAATGCCATTAATTAGAAAAACCACACCTAAATTGCAAAAGGTTTGCATTTGGGACCAAATATCCCATTGCCATTAAAGTGTCCATAAATTAATATCTCACACAAGGAATAAGGAAATGAATTTTGGCAATCGTGGCAAAAATTAAGAAAATACTTCATAATTCTGTGTCCCTGGCCAGAAACATAAACTCAACGTGCTTTAATTCCCTTATCTTCACAGTGGCAATAATAAAATACGTAACATTTGGGAAGTGCACAGAACAGTGCCTCGCCCATAGTAGGATCTGAGGAAGTAGGTTACATTATTGCATGTAGTGATTGTTATATGAGAAATAACTATGCCATGGTACGTTAGCTATTACAAGGTGTTGTCACTATTATGTGGCACACTGAAGAGACTCAATTTTGCTTTTGTTTTTGTATATTTTCATTCTTGTTTTCCATTTCTAGCTTTGTCAATAAGCCTGAGAAGAGCGGGGTTGTATGCTTTATTTTCAGTGAAACTTTCCAAATTTCCTCCCCCTCATTCTGACTGGCAGAGCTTCTCTAAATCTGGTTTACTTTCTCCCATCTCTCCACCCCCTGAACAAACATTGCCACAGAGCAAGGATGGACCTCTGCTGCAAATAAGAACAGAAGTTACTTAGCATCAGAACGGCAATTTCTTAGCTGAAAAAAAAAAAAATCACCGTAAGATAACTGATCAGTGTACTCTCTTGTTTTAAAAAGAAAACATTGGTAGTTTAAGAAAAAAAAAACAAAACAAGTAATTGAATCTGGCTAGCTCAGCTGCCAACACGTGTCTGTCTCCCGGAGGCGTTGTGGCTCAGGGTGCTTGGTAGTTAATGCCTTGGAATTAATTTGAACTTTACAGTGATTTTTCACGTGAGTGCTTTTAACACTACACTCAGATTGGGAGACTGTCGGCCTTGCCTCTGACCTCATCCTTTCATCTTTGCATTGCCAATAGGCTTATTATTATATTTAGAGAAATTTCAGAATTTACCCTCATGTTTGATAAATTATCACGGTTTATAAGCAAATCCTTTCTTATCTCGAATTCTTGCATTGTTGTTATTTAACTTTAAGAAGAATTTCTATGCTTTTATTTTTTTACCCTGAACACAAGTGTGACTTCTAGTACTGCAAGTCAGCTAATAATTCCTCCACATGGCCTGCTTTTAAGGCAAATACAGGGAAGGAAGTGGAGTTAGTGAATTTCAAGCACTTTACCTAATACATGCGTGACAAAACTTAGAGCTTTGGGAACTATGGAGCACTATATACATGCTGTAGATTTTGAAAAATAACAGCCTTATTCATGTTAGATATAATTACATGTAAAATTTACCCCTTAGGACGTAAAAGTTGGGTGATTTTTAGTATAGTCAGAGAATTGTGCAACCATCAGCATTATCTAATTTCAGAACATTTGGACCCCCCCAATAAAATACTCCATCCTTTAGCAATCATTACAGATTTCTCTTCCTTCTCACCCCCTGGCAATCACTACCCTTTCTATACATTTGCCAATGGAGATTTTATACAAATAAAGTTATTTCATACAGATAAAGTTACATAATATATGGCTTTTTGTGCCTGGCTACTCCCACTTAGCATAATGTTTCCAAAGTTCATCCAAGTTTCAGCATTTGTCAGGAACCCAGTCTATTTATTGCTGAGTAGTATTCCACTGTACAGCTACAGCCCATTTTCTTTACTCTTTCATCAGTTGATGGGAGCTTGGATTATTTACTTTTTTCTAATGAATAATGTTGCTATCAACATTTGCATGTAAGTTTTTGGGTGGATGTGTATTTTTACTTCCGGCTCACTAAAGTCATTGGGTAAATATGGAGGAGTGGAACTGCTGGACCGCAAGGTAACTCCTTTGCCCCAAATGACTCACATAGAACACAGTTTAACTCTTCTTTATGTTGTTATTGTTGCAACTGAGGGAGAAGGGAAAGAGTGGTGAGCTGGCCATGATGGTTGCAGGAGACGATTCCATTTGGCAGAGTTTCATTCACATGGCCGACAGCATTAGACGAAGAACTGGTTCCAAAGGCAGGTGAGATACTGTTTTTGGGGAGTCACAGTTGGGTTCTTCAAGAGCTTCAGGTGGAGATTTTAAAAAATTAGTTGAGTTGAAGATTTAGCTCAAGCGGTAGAGTGCTTGCAAGCCTAGAGCAAGCGCAAGGCCCTGACTTTGATCCCCAGCACCCCCCAAAAAAATTCAAACAAAAGAATTAGTTGAAAATTCAGGGTCAGAGTTCAGAAAGAAAGTCAGTGTCAGGGACAGACAGAGAGGCAGAGAGAAATTGTCTTCTACTTGTTTCTTAAAGTCATACTGGCTTCGCCAGTTCTTTCCTTTCACCTTCTGATACGTCTACTTAGATTCTTCTTGTTGAAGTTTATTCTTTCATCCAAGCTTCTCTCTCCATCTGCCTTCTTCTTGGCTCGCTAAGGTCATAGTATGTTCTTTTTCCCTTGACCTCTGGGTACCGGTACAGTAATTTGAGGCTTTTGGCAGGAAACGTCTGGAGAACTGAACAATACAACATGGAAGATTCTATGGCGTGGGGAAAATCGAGAGACGATACCAATACCAGTCTTTTTCTATTGAAGAAGATCATTGCTTCCTTTAAAAACTTGGTAATTTTTGTTTGGTTTAAATTATTAAGAAAAACCAACATGAAAAGTGCTTCAAAATTCTCTCTCCGTTTAATGTTCAAATTACCTACGTTGTTGGTAATTTTATCCCAGCTTTACAGAGGGTATTTTATTCTTTTTTTCATGTACTGATATATCCTTAGTGGTTAGAACTATTTCATAGTAGAAGCTAAAAAACTTTTCACTGGGGGGCAGAGATACACCTTAGTGCTAGAGCTCTTGGTTAACAAGCATGAGGCTCTGGATTCCATTCCCAGTCCTGCAAAGGAAAAAAAAAAATATTAACATTTTTTGGAAGAGGACAGGGCTCTGAGAAGTCCGTTAACTTGCCTATGCCACGCTGTGTCGTACAGTAGGAATATAGTACCAGATCGTGCTAACTCGAAAGACACGTGTGCTGAACCGTCCCATATTTTCTCTAGCTTCCCTTTCACACTTGTAAGGGAAGTTACCCTATCGGAGTTTCCGATGTTCTACTGAACAACTTGATTCACGAGTGGGGTCTCTGATGCTTTGCACAAACGAGTTGAGAAGTGCTGAGTGTTTGAAGTGAGATCAGTTTGTTCACTTTGGGACTTCTCAGGCAGAGTGTTTCATATATAACAATCTGTTGTAAACCATCATGAGGCGCAAGTAGTATATTTGTCTATGTGGTCCTCTCATGTCTCCAGCTATATGTTGTATGAGTGTGGTTTAAACATCCCAGAATGGAGTTTTAGAGTAGATTGTCTCCATTTCTGTTTGATTGGTTCCCTCTAGCCTTATAGTTTGTTGACTTGAATTGTGGTAAAAGAACAAATTAAGGTCAAATCTTATTACAGAAAATATGGTTAGAAAAATATTACCATAACAAAAATGTTTTAAAGACCTGGCCATCAGCCTAGAGAAATAGAAGCTTGCTGATTTCTTCAGACTAAAAATCACTGCTCTAAATGATTTAGTATAATAACTGCTTTTCTTATGACTCGTTTTTTACTTGGGGTGGGGAGAGAAACAATGATCCCTTAGCACTTTCTTGTGTAGTACTTATGCTTCCAGTGAATATTCATGGACTGGCTCCCAGTGCCCCAGGATAACAGCAAGGCATTTCTTCCCTAGGATCCTAGATCGTCAGATAGTCATAATTTGATGGAATGAATGAGAAGAACACAGAATCATAGAGTTAGCGGAAGAGTGGGGAATACTCTCTGGCTGATACACAACAAAATGTCAAGAAATGATTGAAGATAGAAAATTACAAGGGAATGCAAGATTGTGTGGCCTTAAACACCAGATAGAGTTGCTGTCTCCCAGCAGCACTAACGATGCTCTGGTGTCCCCATGCTTGACCTGGGTCTGGCGTAGAGTAGGCTGGAGAATGCGCTCTGTGTAATCCACCTCCAGCTCTGCTCGTTCTCCTTCTGCTATCCAAGACTCTTCACAACTGAGTTGTCTGCTGGGTCCCACTGCAGGTACAGCCCCGCTTCAACTTCTCACCGGGAACCTTCGCCTTCTCTGCTCCCCCAACCCTGAGACTTGAGGCAAACTAAGGAGGTCACTTCTGCAGTAGGACCTCTATCCTAGTACTGCAATTTGGCTGCCTCTGTCTCTATACCTTCATACTTCCGCTGGGAAATATACATAACATCCTTTTAAGTTTAATGGCAGGGATTGGATGAAATCATGTACGTACAGTTACCAGTCCAGTGTGTGTCCCGGAGTAGCCACTGCTTTTACCATTAGGCTCTATCTCTGACTCCCCTGTGACCGTTAATCATGATCTATCAACTTTACCGGATTAAGAAACACACAGCACGTTAGTAAAGCAGAATTCAGCACGCGTCTGTGTTGACATGGTGCATAGGACACCAGGCTGAAGGAAGACGACCTATCCTCCTTGTCAGTGGCACTAACCAGCAGGTTTACAACCTGAATGGGATTTAAATAAAGGTGAAGAAGAAGGGACTTCATGTATTTTCAAAGAGCCCAGTCTGCTCGAATGGGGGAGTCTCTTGCTGCTTCACCATTGGACGCTGGTCTCCGGTTTCTTCAGTCTGCCAGTGCAGACTCATACCAGTGACTCTCCAGTGAACTGGTGGGTACTGCTACATCTTTGATCCCTCTTATTCTGAGCTTCTATCTCCTTGGGGTGAGCAGGTGCTGGGTCCTCTGGCTCTCCAACATGCAGAGACAGCCAGTGGGGACTCTCCTGCTTCTGCCCCTGTCAGCTACCTAACAGATCCCCTTGTGCAGTTACATATGATTTCTATCCATTGTGTCCCTTTAGACACTAACCTCTACATCCCCCATGGCTGCTGGGCACACCTTTCCCCAGTGTCTGCTTCTATCGGCCTGCTGTAGCAGAATGGAAGTCTGGGCAATGGCTGCTCCAGGTCACAGTTCTTCTTTCCCTTCTGGAGGGAAAGTCTGGCTCATTTTGCTGAGCCAGACTTCTTGGGTTTCTTTGCAGCTACCCTGCTAGGACCACAACACTTCTAAGTTAGTGTGTTTTCTGTCAAATGTGGATTAGAGCATTCATATTAGGTAGGAGTTTAGCTTGTAGGTGATAGAAACTACTCAAATGAACTTGAGGAAATAGTGATTGTAGTAATAACACTGCTGCAGATATGAATAGGGAAATAGAGACTACTAATACTAGGAGATCTCAGTGTCTCTCCATTTTGCCACCTACTTTTTTTCTGGAATAGCTTTCTGCTTAGATTCTGTGCCTCTCCTGGCAGCAAAGATCTCAGCTTGTAACATTCCAACAAAATCAGTTGTAATCCCAGAGAAAAGAATTCGGCTCTCTCTTTCCGGTCATCTACTCTCACACTCTGTAACTACCCTCATCGCCTCACCTTGGGTTCCTCCCAGGCCAGGCATTATTCCTCTCCTCGGCCAATCATGGCTATGCCACCCATAGTGGGAATGGTGAAGTGATGTGATTGACAGCACTATTAGAATCACACCAAGCTGGGAAAGGGAAACCCTCTAAGACAGGAAAGCAGGGCATAAAGCAGCAGATATCCATGACATGGATGGCACTTCATTTAGCTTCTTCATCGAAACATAATTTAAAATTTCTGGGATGCTGGTGGTTAGAATGGCCCTAACCCCATAATCACCATGCTTCTCGGATGTCATGATTTGGACTTGCCTGGCTGGCTTCATCAGTTTTTCCTATATGTCTTCCTAGGAGAAGAAGTTCCATAATTTTCATTAGCGCATTATGCATGTCCAGGACCCAGCGGGTATAAGAAGCACTGGCCTGGAGTGTGAATCCATAAATACTATGTGCCAGGTATGTACCAAGGCATTGAGAGGGAACACTACACAAGGAACTGCCTAAAGAGTGCTCTGGTCCTAGGTTTTCCTCTTCCTAGCTGGCTCCCTGCTGCTGACATATGGCAGGTGGGAGACTTAAAGGCAAAAGCAACATTAGCTGGTTTCAGGGAGGCAGAAAGGAATTCGCCTCCAGGTTAGAAATCCTAGTGGAACTTTGTGGCCACAGAAAACAGTCAGTGAAACAAATCAATGGGTGGGGGTAGGGAAAGGAAGAAGTTACGCTGGAGGGAGGGGCAGGAAGATGTTGCTTTTATAGTGGGGGACACTTGACTGCCACACAGAGTCCTCATAGGGTCACAGGATTCCAGCGCTCTGAAGAACATTAGACATCAGGAAGAGTAAGAAAGTGAGGCACAACAATGTGGAATAATTTATGCAGAACTCAGTGGGTCAGGAGGACAAAAACCAAAACCAGGATTCTCTCTCCTTTGTCTTGGACTGTAGTGTTCTGCTACAGCAATGTATCACAGACTGGGTAATGAACATAAATAATAAACAGAAATGTTTTAGCTCATAGTGCGGGAGGCTGGGAAGGCCAATGCCAGGGTGCCGGAAGGCCTTTCCAGCAAGGCCCAAGCAAGGCCTTCTTGCTTCAGAATCCGGGGTGGAAGGCAGAAGGACAAGCGAGGGCAAAAAGACGCCAAACCTGTTCCCTTCTAGGAAGCTCACTTCTGTAGTAATGAATCTACTCTTGTGATAATTACATTAATCCACTCATGGCGGGGGGACCGTCACCTCTTAAAAGTACCACCTCTTAATACTGCTGTAATGGCAATTAAATTTCAGCACGAATCGAACGATAGCATCCCCCATCCGGAAAACCTCTCCGGTGCCCTTCACATTAGGTGCGTTTGCTGCAGGGACCTCTGAGGGAGTTAGAAGCAACAGTACGTTTGACAGCCCTGGTCTTGTTCCAAATGAAAACGCCTGCTGTAGAGAAATGCAGATGCCTTCTGCCCATTTGTGCCAAAAAGGTACTCTCCCCCTGCAAAATCGCAGAATTACTAGTTCTTGAAAATGTACTCCTTCTACTCCTTCCATTGAAATTCAATCCAACTCAATTAAAACTTCATGGCAGTCTCCACAAGGGCGCAGATGCCCTGGAAAATGATTTTGGGGGTGTTTTCCCTGGCTGTGAATGGTTCCTCGATGTGGAGGCGACCACACACGTGCTTAAAAATGAAAACAGTCCGGATAGTAATGGAGCAATTCAAGAATAGCAACTCCCATTTTTATAGAGCAAGCTTTTCAGGTTAAATTTTGGTTGCGTTGATCAGGAGCAGAACATAACCTGGGCTTTGTCTCAGGCGTAAGTGCCTTCCCTGCTCATACGTCTTGCCCTGAGGCCTGCCCTCTTCTATTTGTCTCTGTTTCTGTCTTGGTCTTTAAATTCTATGTGGTGGTGACTCAAAACACCAGTGTGATGACAAAACGACTTGTGCTGTAGATACTCTCTTTCCAGGCAGTATTTCCAAGCACCCACCAACCACACTGTGAGTTTGAACTGGTGTCTACACCCTGGCCCTTTGGACAGGGCTCTCTCTGCTACGAAGGCTGACCTACTTAACACAGAACAGTGTGCACTCCTGGCTTGGGAGTTCTGGGGCCGCCACACTGACCTTTGCCCAGCTCATCTCTTTTGTTCAGTCTCTTCAATCAAGCCTCACTCTTTCCTGTCTTGGCCACAGACTCAGAGTCTAGGTAACCACCTGTGCAAATCGCTGCCCATTAACATCTGCCTCACTGATCACAACACTGTGCACTCTTCTGGTCACGCTGAACTCTTTGGGAAGTTTCTGCCATTTTTCACCATCTGTTGCCTTCTTTATCCAACTGGGTTTGCCCCTCTGTGTTTGACAGTGGGACTTGCTTCTAGTTGGGTGTACAATCCTTGAGGCCAGGATCGTTTATCATCTATAGATGGATATTTATTGTCAGCTTGCTTGATAGGATTGAAATAATCTTATGTATTATCACAACATACAGGCTGATAGTTTTTCCCTTATGTCTTATGCACAGTAAGGGCTCAAGAGCCATTTGTTAGTTAGTGGATTTTTATGAGCTGAAATTCTCACTTTAGTAAGCAAAGCTTTTTGGAAGCATATTTAGGCCCACATGTTTTTGATTTGATTAAAACCCCCTACTTGGAGGGCCATAGCAACAGTATGGGCCCTGGAGTGCGCAGATCTGGGGACATAGCTGGACTGTGATGTACATTTGCCATAGGATGCTAGCAATGGCCCTGCTCTTTGAATACATTGCTCATCTATAAAACAAGTTAATGACGATGATGACAATTAGATTTTTTTTTTTTTTGGTACTGGGAATCGAACTCAGGGCCTCGTGCTTGCAAGGCAAACACTCTAACCACTGAGCTAAATCCCCAGCCCTGACGATGATGACAATTAAATGCTCACCTCAGCCTGACGGTCGTGATTTACTGAGAGTGCAAAGCTGTTCTCAGCAGCGTGAGATCTGGGGTGGATCAGCTGGGACCACTCTGCCACTCTTTTTGTGGCCCTGGGTAAGTTATTTAGCTTCCCTGTGTCACAGTTTTTCATCTGCAAAATACCCACCTCTTAGGATTTTCACAAAGAAATATTTTGTGAAGTGATTAGAATTGTACCTGACACATTGGTTATTGTTAAGTAAGTAGTAGACAGCTGGACAATAGTGGTGTGTAAGTCACTTGCCACATGCAGGCACACAGTTTAGCACTGTATTGCTATCAGGCTCTGACCTCTACAGACTGTGACTGCCGCTTTTCCTCTTGCTGCTAATGATGGTTCCTTGAGTTCACCTGTATACTTCTACATACTCAAAATTTACTTCCATTTCTAGGTGTCCTTGCAATAAAAATTAGCTCTTTGCTTTTCCTGTACTATTAAGATTGATTTAGTTCTTTAATAGTTTCTTTCTTCATTTTACTATCTTGTTGGGTTTCCTCCCTATGTATTTCTTACATAGACTGCTTTCTGTGGCAGAAACTTGGTATGATTTTTTTAGATCCTTTTCGCTGGGATCTTTCAACCTAGCAGAATGATCTAGAATTAATAATCTTATTGGTGCTATGTTCGTGGAAGAAAAAGACTTATGATTGATGCATAGCCTTTTCATGGTTTCAACTGGAAGTGACTGATGTAATTTGCATTCATGCTTCACCAGTCATAGGGGGTCTCATGGCTACACCCAATTGCACAGACGATGGGAAATACTAGAAGAAGAAAACATCCTCCTTGATACTTATTCCTATCTGCTCTATACCACTCAGAGACCTTTTGTTGAATTATGAAGAGAGTATTGTGGAAAAGTAGAAAGTATACCTGCCTGTGTCAAAGAGCAAGCCTGGGCTAGATGGTGTAGACATAGACATGCCACTAGATCTCTTGTAGTCTCAATTTCTTCTGACACGTGTAGGAAAGATACCTACCTCGTTCGCAGTTTTGAGTATAAGATAACTTATGCAAATGTGTCAGCAAGCCACAGACATATCCTAAAATGTCTTGAACCAGTCGTGTTGGCTTGTTCCTGCCTTTACCAGCTGACCCTCTTCCCTCCTCTCTGTGCCTGAGGGGTGTCTCTAAGGGCTCCTCCGCCCAGGCTCCTTTGCTTTCTGCCTTGTAGTAGGGTAGGAAGAGGGCAGGGGAGAGAGAGGCGGTGGTTTTGGTGCGTGTTATTTCCCCCACCCCCTCGCTCATTCTGATGCCTCTGGCAGTGCCAGATGCACCCTTTTCAGGGCCCTGGTCTAACTGGGCTTGCTCTGGTGGCATCGCCTCCTCTCCTGCACTGTTAGCCCACATGTGGATCCATCTTCCGGCTGCTGCGGGTCTCTCAGCATTCAGCCTCCCTGTGGGTTTCCTTGTCGCCGAGCACACCGCTGTAAAGTCTCTCCTTCACAGCCGGCATTACTGAGCCACCCTGCAGAGCGCGCTCTCTGCTTCCTGCGGTGCTCCGGGCTGGTGCTTCACCCACCCGAGACAGAGACAGTACTAAGGGGGCTAAGGGGCTGCTTGCTGCTGGGTTACTGCAGTCCACTCAGCTGACCCTGGGCGAGGCCCCAGGGCTGACCTTCTAACCTCAGACCCCTAGGCTGGCCCTAGACGATTGCAAACTACAAACAGGGATGCATGTGTGCCGGACCCTCCGGCAGCACTCACAGCAACCTGCTTCACCTGGCGCACATGAACTGCGTCTCAGACAGCCAATTAGAACAGAGTGAATTGTGGGAAAGGACATGCGCCGTAGATACAGCTGGCATGACTCAGCACTCTGCCAGTTATGTTGTCAGTCATGCTCTGGGAGGCCCCACAGTAGGTGCCCCAGACCTGCTGCCACGTTTGAAATCCCTAAACCCATCACCCTCGGTGCTCTTGCCATTTTCCTTTCGCCCGCAAGAGTCCACTCCCTCCGAGGGTCCCGTCCCCTAGTTAAACCTCGCTTCTGTTCCTCACTGTAGTGTGCCGCTTCCAGTTCTTTATGTGTCACACGAAAGAACCTGGGAACCTGCTCCGGACCCCAGCACCGTGGTAACATCTGGACTCTGAACTCTCTGGAAGCCCAGGAGGTGAGTCTTTTATTTCTGTAATTGCCAAACCTAGTGCAGTGTCATGTACATTAATCGTTTTTAAAAGAAGCCATTGAATAATTAGTAAATACTAGTACTAGCTATTTCACTTTCTCTGTCCTAGGCGTGCTGTGACCTTGCCTCTGATTTCAGCCGCGCATCTGGCAGGCGCTATCATTGTGCTCTGATTCATGTGGCGATATGTGGGTTCAGGGAATTGGAGTCACTGCTTGTATCATCTGCCAGCCGGGACTTGGAACCTGGATGCCTAATTATGGGTCCCTGCTCATGACCCTATTGTCAATCAGCTGCTAGCTCTCAAAGGGAGGTTAAGAGCTTGTTGTGACATCTTTGGTTTTCCAGGACCAGGTAGACAGCACAAAGCTTACCCTGATGATCATTTCAGAAGCAGGGAAACCAAGGGCCCTCTGGGTTAATTGATACACAAATGAAATTTCACCTAAAGCATGGAGCACGTTGGCCTGAGGCCTTTCCTTCGCCTTCTCCAATCCCGTTGCCTGGTTAATGAGGCTATTGAGGAAAGCTGAGGCTCCAAGTCTGTGGGGTGGATGGGGGTGGGAGTGGGCAGGAGCTCATAATGGACGCCTGTGTCTGTGGAATTCATGGGTTGGGGCTAGAAGGTGAGGGCGTCTTTACTGCCAGGTGGAGAGATCTGCTGGAAGGAGGGCTACCTGCATGGCCTAGGACCCCAGACGGAACCTGGAGTCCCAGGATAACCTCCTCTTCTGCTCCCTGTACCCACCCTTCTCTTTGCTGCTAGAGGTGCTCTTTAAATGCCACTCTGCTCACATCACTTCCTCTATCTGACCAGTTCCTGATTCTGCACTCAACTAGGCCTGTGACTCCCCTTACTCTCTACTCCTGAACTCTGGACTCCCTCTTCTTCCCAGATCAGAACAGTTCTCACTGTGTGTCTCACTTACCTACCTCTCCCCTTCCTCTGCTCCAGACTGGGGGACCACCAGGGAAAGGAATCAGTTTCGTTCATCCCTAGTACCTGGTAGAAATCGACACAAACCCTGCCTCTCCACTGATATACCCGAGACTTAGAGAGGTGAAGTGTCTCATCCCATCTCTACAAAACCCGCAAACTGTGACATAGACCAGAGACTCAGACAGGTTTGCCACTAAGCACCTCACTGGAAAGAGAGTTGGTTTACAAAAGAAAACACACTGTGTTAATCTCACTTCCCTGTGTGATGGGGTTGCTGGACTACTTTGAAAGAAACACAGCGGGCATTATTATGGGCTGCTGCAACAGCTACATGGGAGAGACGGTGGGAGGGCACACTGACAAATGCTGCTTGATGCGCCTAGAAATGTGTGTGTGTGTGTATGAGAGAGGGAGAGACAGAGACAGAGAAGATTTTACTATCTTTTTAGAGGAGAAAAATTCCAATTATCCGAAACATTAGGATGGAAAACTTCCATATAACATCAACCACATAAACTAGGAAATACATTTCAGTTTTTTGTGGTTATGCAAAAAAAGTAACTGTTTCATCAAAATAGACCAAAGAAAAACTAAAAGCAAAGAGTTTGCCTAAAAGTCAGATAATGCCCAAGTTTAAAGAAAATCCTTATTTTATGGCTACAGCTGAACAGCCAGAGAATCCTCCTCCTTCCCAAACAAATAAATAACTAAACGTAGCAACACCAACCTGGCTCTAGTCATCTGACCCAGGGATCAGGTGTTGCGTGCCTGCACTGTGTCAGACCCGCAGGACCCTGGGGAGGTATCAGTGAAGAACACACTTCAGTGTTCCTTATTCTAGTCCAGACAGTGAATAACTGTGAAAGGCTCGTGCATTTCATCTGATGGCAAAGTAAGAGAGAAAAATAAAGCAGGGTACACTGAAGAATCAGAACAGATACGGCTGTATGTGGGTTGGTTGAGAGGGCCCACCATCAGCAGATAATATGGAGGGAGGAGCATCCTGCAGGAGATCAGGGGAAGGGTATATGCAAAGGTCCTGAGGCCTCTGCTTGGCATGTTTTAGGAGCAGCAGAAATTACAATTTGGTCAAACAAATCATTGGAGGTGGAAGTTGCAGGAAGTGGAGTGAAAGAGGCAAGGAGGTGGTAAGGTATACTTTATCAGCCATTGAAAATACTTTGGTTTTATTAAGATTGTGATGGAGGGGGTTGAGAGAGTCCTTGGCTTGGCTTGACTCTGGTAGAATCTCTCTGGCTCTAGTCTGGAGTATAGACAATGAGGGAAGCAAGGACAGAGGCAGGCAGAAGGATTAAGCTTTGCTTTTGAATTAACTCATGAGCATGATGCAGGTTCAGGGCATGCCAAGGGAGTGAGTGGTTTTGGGAGTGGAGGGATTTTTCTTTCAGTGTGCCTGAGAACTCTATCCTTTGCCTTGTCCTCACTAACATTTACATGAACAGTAGGAAATCTGCTGAACACTTAGGTTCTTAAGCCCTCTGGAGTATGTTTACTAATAAAGCAGTGTTTAGGAAAAACTCACTTCTCTACTCTAATTGAACCATGTCTCAAATCCTAGCACTGTTAGCATTTCTATGTTCTTGAAAGGACAGGCAAAGTAAAGAGAATTAAGAGAAGTGGACAGAATAGTTATAAGGTAATTATATTTACTTTAACTTTGTAGCTTAAAGCATGATTTAAGGAAGTTTCTGAAAAGAGAAGAATTTTGCTGCGATGAGAAGAGGGAGATATATATATATATATGTATATATAGTTTTAAATAATGATATACAGCATGGCTAGCAGCGAATGTTTAGATTTTCCTAGGAGGTTCCAGTGTAGACTCATTGACAGAAGCTACAAATACATGCATTTCGATTTTATACATAAAATGTTCACCACCTAGTGTCGTCCCAAGTCTAAGTGGTTTGATATGAGTCTTGGGTTAGCTACCCTGGGGCTGAAGTTGAGGATGTTACATTGGATGATTTTATGGAAATCTTGAGAGGCCAGAGACCTTGTTCTATGATTCACGGTTGACTGAATCTTACTTCCAGAGCTGGATTGTATGTTTCATAAGGACAGTACGTTTTATGCATCTTTATTGGCCCCACGATACCCTAGACAATGTCTTACTTATTTTGGATGGTACCACAATTCTTGGAGAAAGAACAAACTTGTAACTTTTGAATTTATTAGAGATTTGATTTCAATACTCTATTTATCTAGGAATGGCATCTAGGAACATACTTTTTAAATTTTTGACTGATATACACCAGGAAGGAGAAATTAATTTTTAATTTTAAAGTCATAGTTGAATTTTTAAAGTGAAATTCATTTTTAACTGAAGGTTTTAACTGAAGTAGTGCTCTAGGATTTCTTACGCCTATCTAACTGCAACTCAGTACCTGCCCATTGATCAGTCTCTCCCCAGCTCTGCCTCCTCCTCATGGTGGCATTTCCAAGCCTGCATTCACTTTGCTTTGGGCCATTTTCGGGTGGTGTGCCTGAGCAGGGAGCCAGATGGGCGGAAGAGCTAATGCGAGAGCGTACTGATGTCAAAGACAGGAGCGGAAGGGGCGGGCCCAGAAAGCGCCCTCCAGCTGCAGCCGATCATTGCTGCAGAAGGTCAGAGACAGATGAAATAAGTCACAGCCTCCGTCCACGTAGCCGGAGCAGGCCCCTGTGGAGATGACGGTCCGGAGGTGATGTGCAAGGTGGCCCCCCTCAGAAAGGAACCAAACAAAGTTGCAGCTGTGGGCGGGGTGGGGGGCCAGGCTGGGTTAGGCTAGGAGTCATCTCTGTGAAGTTCCTTCTAGCCCAGTCTCGGTGGTGTGAGCTGCTTTGTCGTGCTGAACCGGCCCAGAGACCGGGAAAGTGCCGGTTGTGCTCAGGGTGGGTCATGAGGCTTGTTTGGTGTTCTCCCTGACTTACCCTTCCTCCCAGGAGGCAATAAAGGAGGTCGGGTTCTGCATTTATACCTTCCCTATGAGTGGATTTCAGTTTAGAGAGTAGATGGATGCAGTGCTGTATTTAGCAGACAGAATAACATCACCCCTCGTGACCCTTTTGTTTTCTTTTCGCGAGCACAATGAAGCAGCAGGAGCAAAGAGAAGGCTCTCTTTTCTGTTGTTACCAGGACCTGAACTCGAGCTTGTAGGCGCCCCGCGATCCAGCAGATGCTGCGTCCTTTCGTGTTTCCTTCTCTTCCCAAGCAACTGCTATTTACATGAGCATCGCCACTGATTTGGGGCCATACAGTCGTGGCCCTCTGAGACCTTGTGCGATACCTGGGGAAGAGCCCTTTCTGGGTCAGTCTCGCCAATGCCCAGAGCCTTGCTGTCACCACAGACCCTGTCTGCCAGCAGGGAGCCTTCTGTTTATTTCCCACCAAGTAGGTTTGAATGATCCCCTTCCGCGGTGGCACAATTTCCCTGAAGTTGAATGATGGACCCTGAGAAGGCCTACTATTCGTCCAACATCTGTTTCTCTGACTTTCCAGGCTCCTTGTTGTTTTGAAGTGCTCAGAGTCAATGTTATAAGTGCATGTGGGTGTAATATTCAGTATATTAATACACACTAGAGACAGTTCTGCCTACTAGAAGGCCAGGTACCACAGGGTTATAAAAGCCATTTGATACCTTGTAAAGCCCAAGACACCTCGCCAATGCCCAGGCTCTGTTTCTTGATGTAGTCAGGTGATAACACGTGTACACTTGTACAGCCTCCACCAGCAAGTGCCATAAGTTCATGCTAAGTACTACATAAATTATCACCTAATTAAGTACTGTTATGGTTTGAATTGGGGGGAAGTGTAAACTCGATTCTCCTTGGAGAGCAATATGCAGAAATATGATGTGGAATTAATTGTATGGGTCCAGGTCAAAGATCAAAGTACAAGTGGAATTGCCTTTGCAGAGGGAGAATTTGAAAAGGATTTTTGTTGGCATCCCAATAATTTCATGTTTTATTATTCAATTCCTGCCAGCCAACAGCCCCTTTCCCTGCCTCTTTGGTCTCTAGCTCTCTGTAAGTGGGTTCTGTAGGAGTCACCCCTCTTTCACTCTGCAAGCTTTGTCCACCCCAGTTCCTGGGTTAGTAAAAACAGCAGTAGGAAGGACGTCAGCTAAATTAGAAGACATTGGATTTGGGTATTGGTTCTGCCAGTTACCAACTGACTCCAGGTAAGTGACCTAATCCCAAGAGATTCAGTCCCCTTACCTATTAAATAGACACAGTAATAGTAATAGGGCCCATATCATTAATTCGTTGTGAAGAAGGGAGATCATCCCCAGAAAACACTTGTGAGGTGCAGCCAGGGATCAGCAAACATCAGCCACCATTTATCCTCTTCCCTTCTTTTCTAGGTCAACAGGGGCACATCCCTGGATGGTGGAGTCCTCCTTCTTGGTTTTTGGGTTTCTACTTATTCTCCACCCCAGATGTGGTTCATCTAATGGATTCATTCATTAGTTCATTAATTCTCTATACTTACTCTTGAGTTAGTCACACTTTCTTAGTCTAAGTCTCTCCTGCAATCCTGTTTCTGGAACTGAGTATTTACTTTGGTCCCCGGGAAGTAGCCGCTGCCTCCCCAGCTGTATGAAATAGCGATTCCATTGAACTTCTTTATGTGTCTGTGAGTGGCTGGGAGGTAGGAGGAAATGCAAATATGAGCTCCGAAAGACAACCTGTATAGATGTACAGATTGATTCATTCTCCAGTGCCCTGCACTTGGCTTCCTTGTCTGCATAATCAAGCTTACAATAGCACACACCATACAGCACACACTTAGCAGCTTGCTATCAGATCCAAATGCTCATCTTTCCTCTGCACACTTACTTTCTAAATTTTCTTGCCTGCTGGCTACGTTCAGTCAATATGAGGCACTGGCAGAAGATGAAAGCACCAGGCAAGGGATTGGACCCGTTCTTCTCGTGTCCCAGCCCCTGCCGGGCAGCCTTTAGTAGGCATCCATTTCTCCTGGTTGCCCCAGTTCTTGGCTCTATTGTGTCTGTTTTTGCTAATCTTTGGATTACAAGATTTGTAATAGATTAATCTCTATTACATTTGTAACCAAGTTTCTGTGTTAAGTTTTTTCTATTGGATATTCTAGGCTGGATTCTGTTTTAATTCACTGATAAAAGATTGTGAGAAACTGCAATGGGGTCATGCACGCCAAGCTCTTTGGATTGTTACCTGCATGTAATGAACACGCGACCCATTTTAGTTCTTCCATTTCATTAGAGAGTTTAAGATGTTAGACTACAAATGTGGATGGGACTATTTGACCTTCCCCCTGAGGCTGAGGTTGGCCTTGCATTTATCTCCCTATCCCCCACCTCTGCTACACCACCGGAAATGGGCAATGACTGTGGTTCCATTCAGAGCTGCCTCCCCGCACTTTCCCATCCTCCCTGCTTCTTTGCTCTTGGGGACTAAGTTATTCTCTGGGACTCCAGCCTGGCAGTCTGTGAGGGGTCAATCTCTGTGTGCCTGGCTGGATGCGCAAACCTCTGAGACTCCACTTATTATGACCTTCTGTTTCTTGCTGCCTCACCTTGTGACCATGCTGGCCGGCCTGGGGAGGGGCTGCCTCCACATCATCTCTTCTGTTGGAGTTATTCTCTCTGTTCCTGACCTGTCTGGTTTGCAGGTAGACAGCCAGGCCAGGACTTCTCCTTCCTCCTCTCAGAGTCCTTCAGCGAGTGGGTAGGAAAGACCCCATATACCGACGTGAATTACCTACAGCATCCTCAAGGACTCTTTAGTGAAATTGAGATTTTCTCTCTTTTAAATTGATTTCTGAATTTTTAGAGGTCTGAGATACTCTCCAAATGTTGTCTAACCTTATAATAATATGTCTGCACTGCAGACTATGTAATTAAACACTATAATATTTTCTCAGTTCATTATAGGTGAACACCACTTTATTAATCCCTTCAGAAGGCTCAAGCTTCAATGAACAAAACCAGATCATTTGAAATTCCACATTAGCAGAGTTTTGTCCTTCTGTACGTTCAAAAAACAGCCAATGACGAGGCTTGAGATGCAGTGATGGTTCAGTGATTTTTTGCTGTGATCTGAGTACTCTGCTGAATGTCTGAGATACCCATGTAAGTCATACATCAGTTAAAGTGTTAAGGAGGCAAAAGTCCAAATGAGAGACATAAATCTCTAGCACTATGACAATTAGAGAGCTGTACTTACATCAGATGTGCTTTGTGAGTGTAGACGGGGTGGTGCAGTGTTGTGGTTTGGAAGGAAAATGCCCCCCTGGGCACCCGTGTGGAGGTTTTGATCCCCCAGGCAGCAGTGTGCAGAGGTAGGTGGTGTGGAGGAAGGTTGAATTATGAGGGCTTTGACCTCATGAGTCGGTCAATCCATTTATGAATTCATGGTTTACTGGGCTATTAGGAGCTGATGGAAACTTTGAGAGGTGGGGTCTGCTTGGAAGAAGTAGTGTTACCAGACACTCAGGTCCACACTACTTGCTGCATCTTTCCCCTCAAAAGCAGAGGAGGCCGGGTAAAAGGAAACGGCCTTGTTCAGAGCTCCCTTGAGGAGGCGGAGGAGCTTCTTATTGCTTCAAATCACCTTCTCGCTGTGTTTAGGTGTGCAAGGGCCTTTTATGGTAAGGAAGAAAGGAAAGGGGATACACTGAGACAACGGGCGACTCTACACTCACTTCATCCCTGCCAGCCCATTTCCCTTCCTTGTGAAAATTAAACTCAACCCTGACTCCCTGGGACCAGCATCTGCATGTTTTGTCCATTCATTGGATTAAGGAGAGGAGAGTGTGGTGATTTATGCCCTTATGAAATTTGGAGAAGTAGTTTGTCTCTAAAAGAAAAAAAAAATGCTTTAAAAAACCTTTTTGTCTTGTGAGTTACAGTAGTCATTGAGAGCGCCCTTGAAGGGTATCGTTTGTCAACGCCCTAGCCTCCACTTCTCCATTAGGTAAGCAGCTTTGCTTTACCACGAGCTCCTGCCATGATGTCTTATCTTCCCCTAGGCCCAAAGCAATGCAGCCAGAGAATCGTGGACTGAAACCTTTGAGCCAAAATAATTCTGTCCCCCTTTTCAATTTTACTCAGGTATTTGGTCACAGTCGTGGAAAGCTGACTAACAGTGAAGCATTGGAAAGTCTGGGAATGGAGCTTGGCAGAGATGATGACTGAGTGGATGGCAGAATTATTTTTAAAGGTAACCTTCAAGTACCGTCAAGTACCTAAGGTGTCTTTAACTACACTTCTGTGCTTTGCTAACCACCTTCCAAGCTTTCAGTAACACTTTTCTAGGAAGAGAATTACTACTTGTTAATTTTTTTGTGTGTTTTTATTTTATTTATTTTTAAATTTAATTTTAGTGGTACATTTTAGATATACACAATGATAACATTCAGCATAGGGAATTTGTACCTGTACATGATATATTTTGCTGCTGCTTTTTTTCCCATTCCCCTCCCCATTCCTTCAACCCCTCTTCCCCTCCTTATTTACAAAAGCTTTGTTTCCAATTTTTTTTTTTTTTTGAGGACCCTGGGAGTTTGTGTGTTTTGGCATTTAGAAAGCAAAGTATATTGCTCAATATATTATGCTTACTGTTAATGCTAATATTGCTATGACTGCTGTTATTTTGTTACTGCTACAATTATTTGTACCACTACTACCACCTCTCCTATTCATATCACTTTCCATTGGTACTCTACTACTACTTCTGTTGCTTTATAATGCTTATCTTTACCAAGCACTGTTTTAATTTCTTTATGTATTTAAGGCAGGGAATTGTATACTTTTAAGAAAACAATTTCAAGAACATTGATAAAAATGTGATTACTCAACCAGAAAAATTTAAATTAATAAAATTATTAATTTTTAAAAGTGATCTGATAATGTAAGTTCTAATTATGGGTGCATGTCCTGTGTTTTCCTTTCCTATATGGCTTCTGGTAAACTTTGTTTTTGCTTGCTAATCATCTGTCCCAACATAATTGTAATCTTTTTTGGTCAATTACAAAATATTTTCACACGTATCTTTCCAAACTGCTTTGTGTAGCGTTATGTGTACTAAGTACTGTCAGTGATTTGGCAGTGGATGTGTTCTGCGCATGTAACTCTCTGTAGCCATGATATTTTCTTACAGTTTCACAAATGCAATTTAATCCTTTGCAATCCCAAGCCTCTGAAGCTTTACACATTTCCTTCTTTCAAATGAAAACCCCCTTTTCCTCTGGCTAGCCTACTCTGGGGGCATTCTTATAAATTGTTTAAAGGCCTTCTCTCTTACAAACCATTTCTTTATTAGCTTGAGGTCTGAATAAGGAACCGGTTTATATTCTAGTCATGTGTGCGCCACTTATCTATGTCTACAGGTTTGATGTCGTAGATATTCTTATGTATTAGAATTGACTTGTTTCTTAAGCTTCTCTCGCACACTGGGAGAAAAGGATTTTGTCTTCCTGACACGAAATACACTGCTTGACACATAATGATATTAGGGCATATTTATGGAATGAATGATTAGCTGAATAATGAATGAATGAATGAGTGAGTGAGTGAGGCTAGATTCAGGGACTGTGCCTAGATGGAGTAAATCCATTTTCACAGTCTGAACTGTTCTACTCACAGATTTCATTTGGTGGCATTGCAGTACCTTTGCCATCTCCAAATTCAGTTCTATTAGAAAGAATTATATGTATATATGTCAGTCTGGCCACCTTATTGCCTGTAATGGCCGCAGGGACGGTGGTGGAAATATTTTACTCAGTTTGGCAGCACTGGAAGAATGTGATTGGAGAGCACATCAAACACCAGCAGCTCAGCGCAGGGAGCCGGAGTCTTTATTTCCAGTCCAAGAACTGAATATGTTCTCAGAGTGGAATGAACACAGTGTAATAATTTTGTGTGAAACTCTCAACTGGCAGCACTAATGAAGCAGCCTCACTCCAGTTTGAATGGCATGAGCTCAGGAGAGGCCCTGTGAGGCTGAGTCTGTTGTAAGTCTCTTGGTGCTTGAGTCATCTCGGTACCAGCTCCCTCGATCTCTTGGTGCCTCGGACGGTTTCCTCTCTCTGGAATTAAGTGTGTATGTTGGCAGGGCAGATGAGGCAGTGGCACTCTTGGCCGGGCTGATTCCTGGAGGAATGTTATAGTTAATTGGGTAAGAACGTTTGAAAGAAGTAACTTAGGAGAACAAGATGTTGTCTTTAAACAAGTTGCCTTCCTTTACCTGGAAGCCATGTTTTGGTTTGTCTAAAGAAGCATGGGCTGAGAAACGGTTCAGAAGAAATCCTGTAGCATCTTGCTAAAAACTGTAGCCAGGAGGGATTATTGGAGTTGCAGAGATGAAGCACAATAAATACGGGCACCAACCCTGCTCTGGCCCCATTACCTGCACTGAGAAATAAGATGAAAGAGAGCACTTCGCCATCTGGGTTTTGCCCACTAACAAATCTTCCTTTGTGAGATGTTCAAGTATTTCGCTTCTCCCCCGCCCCCACATTTCCGTGTAACTTGTCTGACTTTTTATTTTTGAATTATGAGTATTGCTTTTTGTATTCTGGATGTCATCCTTTGTCATATTTATATTGAAAATATTTTTCTGCTATGGTGTGGTTTGCTTAGTTCTTATTTAAAAGCGTGCTTTGATGAGAAAATATTTTAATTTTGATAAAGTGTTTTCTCTTTTATGACTAATATTTTCAGAGTTCTGTCCAGAAAAACTTGCTTAGATGAAAATCATGAGGATAATCTTCTATATTTCGTAGCTTGCCTTTTACCTTCAGATCTATAATCTATTTGGAGTTATTTTTCTTGGGTAGCATGAGGTAAAGTTTGCACCTTCTGACCCAGGAATGTCTGTTGCTTCAGCACGATTGATTGAACACTTTTTCCCCCTCATTGAATTACTTTAACTATTGTGTCAAAAAATCAATTGTAGAAGAAATAAGAGTATATTAATTACCTTGTTCTTATTCTTAGGGGGAATATTATACACTGACTGATTTTTGCACGCTAAACCAATCTTGTATTTCTTGAATAAATTCTTCTTAATCACGATGCATCATCCTCTTAATACATAGATCTATTCGAATTGCTAATACTTTAAGTATAATTTTTCAACATTCAAAAGTGACATTAGTCATTCATTTTTTCTGTAGTATCTTTGAGTGGTTTGAGGGTCCTGGTAATGTTGAAGTCGTCAAATAAACGTACCAGATCGATGTGACAATAGATAGCCTCACTCTTAGGCAAAGTTTCACTGCGTTAGGTTTCAATTACCTATGGTCAGCCATGGCCTTCAAATATTAAATGGAAAGTTCCAGGAATAAAAAATTCGTAAGTTGCGAATGGTATGCTGTTCTGAGTAGCATGATGAAATTTCCCATGCAATGCTCCATCCCATCTAGGACAGGATCACACCTTTGTCCATTGTATCCATGCTGCATATACTCCCTACCTGTTAGTCGCTCAGTAGTTGTTATGGTGATTGAATTAAGTGTCATGGTAGTGTGGTGCTTGTGTTCAATTAACCTTTATTTTTCTTAATAATGACCTCAAAGTGCAAGAGTAGGTTTGCTGTCAACTTAGATATACCAAAGAGAAATCATGAAGTGCTTCCTTTAAATGAAAAGTCAAGAAGTATGGTAAAAGATGGGGGGGCATGTTCACATATCAAGAACTTTCACTATAGTATATTGTTGTTAATTGTTTTATTTATTATTAGTTATAATTGCTAATGTCTTATCGTCATTAATGTATAAGTTACAAATTATCATAGGTATGTCTTCCACTGGGGATATTGGAATATGTCCTTTTGGGAGGTGATATAACTGCATTTCTCCTTGATAGAATTCACTAGTGTAGCTCTGGAGCTTTCTTTGTGATGTACTTTTTAAATACTAAGAAAGAATTATGAAGGTTTTTCGTTGCACAGAATTTCTTGTGCTGTGAATCCCCATCTTTCCCTGGAGCGAAGTCTTGAGGTATTATGCCTTTTTAATGTTTGCCATGCCTTTCAGATATTTAATAATCTGCTTGCTTAGCAAAACTGTCACAAGATTATTCATAAACATCCAGTTATGTTCTCTATAGTTGCTAGGTACCCCGAACTGAGGTTTGTGAGCAGCCACAGCAACCTACGAGAGATCAGAAACAACAGGGCATAGTGTATGGGAAGTAACCCAGAGCGAGAAGAAACAGCAGCGCACGTATCATGAGCAGGTGTGACAGAACGAGGTTCAGCCCTTTCATGTCTCGTCCGAGGGGACTTTCTGGAGGTTCATTGAGACTGAAGTGACACACAGATGTGGAGCTCGTCCTGAGGCATCTGGGATGGGTAGGGGCAGGCAGCTGAAGCAGAAATACGACACATTGCAGAAGGGTTGTAGTTGGAGGGCCCAGCAGGGGTGCTTTCCAACAATCCTCAGAGCGCCCATGAGAAAGTTACTTTCATGCATTTTCCAGGAGCAGAGGGCCTGAAGCTACCCGCACAAGCAAAACCGTCCTTTCTCTTCCTTTTCCCTGTGGCCCTTCTCTCTCTTTGACTTTATAGGATGCAGATTTGAAAAATATTTTTTTATTTCCCCAAGTAAGTTTTCTGTGGTTTATCCGGTGCTTTGGCTCCTTCACCCGATGCTTTGTTGGTTTTGTCCCTTAATCATTCCATAGGTCTTGTATGTCCTGTTTTTCTTATTTTTTTTATAATATCTGAATATAATAATTCACCAACTTTGCCTTCAAGCCCTGGTATTCTTTCTTCCACATGATCTATTAGTAGATAAGGCTTTCAACTGAGTTTTTTATTGGACTTATTGAACTTCTCATTTCCAAGATTTCTTTTTGATTTCTTTTTGGAATCTCTATGTCTCTGTTGAATTGCTCTTCGTATCCTGCATTGTCTTCCTTAATTCTTTTTTTTTTTTT